>PVKP010012625.1:0-57775 GCA_004027715.1 Plecturocebus donacophilus
CTCTCAGCAGAAACCCTACAAGCCAGAAGAGAGTGGGGGCCAACATTCAACATCCTTAAAGAAAAGAACTTTCAACCTAGAATTTCATATCTGGCCAAACTAAGCTTCATAAGTGAAGGAAAAATAAAATTTTTTGCGAACAAACAAGTACTCAGAGATTACATCACCACCAGGCCTGCTTTACAAGAGCTTCTGAAAGCAGCACTACACATAGACGGGAACAACTAGTATCGGCCATTCCAAAAACATACCAAAAGGTAAAGAGCATCACCATAATGAAGAATCTACATCAACTAATGGACAACACAGCCAGGTAGCATTACCAGAAGCTGCAATTTTCGTCTCTGATAAAACAGACTTTAAAACAACAAAGAACACAAGAAACAGGGACATTACATGGTGGTGAAGAGATCAATGCAACAAGAAGAGCTAACGATCCTAGATATATACGCACCCATTACAGGAGCACCCAGATACATAGGGCAAGTTCTTAATGACTTACAAAGAGACTTAGACTCCCACACAATAATGGTGGGAGACTTTAACATTGCACTGTCAATATTACATAGATCAACGAGATAGAAAATCAACAAGGATATCCAGGACTTGAACTCAGACCTGAAACAACTAGACTTAACAAATATTTACAGAACTCTCCTCCCCAAGTCCACAGGACATGCATTTTTCTCAGTATCACATTATACCTATTTTAAAAGTGACCACATAACTGGAAGTAAATCACTCCCCAGCAATTGCATAGCATTTCACAGGTTTAAATAAAATATTGGTTGGCTGCTTATTTGTTATTTTCATCCCCTATTCCTTCCTGTCTCCATTGTTAAGTACAATTATTGGCATAAAAGAGGTTTTTAATATCCATTTTTAGACTGCATTCTAGCCTGGGCAATAAAACAAGAATCCTATTCTCTCTTCCTCTTTCTCTTCCTCTTTCTTTCTCTCTTTCATTCTTTTTTTTTCTTTCTTTCACTGTTTCTTTCTTTCTTCTTTTCTAAAAAAAAAGAAAAGGTGGGGGCAAGGGCTTGAACTCTCCCATCTGCCCTCCAGCCAGCATAGATCCACATTACCTAGTTTCTTTGTTGGGTTTTGGCATAAGTTTGGTAGCATGTTGGATTTTGTTGTTGTTATTGTTGTTTTAATTTGTTTTGTGTTAAACCACACATCAGGAGACATGAGGTTGCAATTCATTTTTCCAAATACTCAATAAAGTTACTTCCAACTCTAACTTTTGACAATGATTCTAATTCCCTTCTGGTAGAAATTAATATAGTTATAAACTAGGTGTAACTATAAACTCCTTTTCCTATCAGCCTTCAGGAACCTTCCTAAAGATTCTGAAAGTATCAAGTTATTCTAAATGGAATAACTGATACCAGCTCATCTATGGCTGTGGACCTTGGACAAATTGCTTAACTTCCCCATGCTTCAATCTCCTCATCTATAAAAGGAGGGTCATATAACCCACTCAGTTGGATGCAGGGAAAATGAAATTGTATCTCATACACGAAAGCGCCTAGCATACAACAAGGAATAGAGTCATAGCTTACATTTCCTGACTTTTTACTGTGAGCCAGGATCTGAGCTGCATGTTTGGTATGCATTCCTTCATCCCATCTACACACAAGCCTATGCAATTGGCTCTTTTTTTATTATTGTCTATTTTTTCCCATTTTACAGATGAGAATCTGAGGCTTAATGAAGTTAGGTAACTTTCTTCCATTTCGCTCAGAGCTTGGGTTTGAACCCAGGTAATCAGATTCATGAGGCTGTGCTATGAAATAGATAACAGTAAAAACCATACTACTAAGTGTAACTCACCTATTTTGAGGGTTTGCTCTATGGCAGATACTGTTATGAAAGCTTTGTCTCATTTAGGCCCCACATCCATCCAATGGAGTGAGCACTGCTTTTACAGAATAGAAAACTGAGACACAGAGAAATAAATGCTATAACATCTCCACTGCCTTTTAAGGTGACTGTTTAGAACTGACTTCATCTCCTCAGGTAGGCTCTTTACTGAACATTAAGAGCCTATGCAAATAATTGTCTAACTGATCCTTTTGAAAACACAGAATAAGAAGCTTACTCTAAAACAAAAACTTTCAGGGAAGAGGAGCATTAACTCATTATTTACAGCAGCTAAAGGTAATGATCAAAGACTCCTTTCCTTCCCACTCCAGCATATCTAATCAGTTATGGGTCCTGCAGTCTCACCTCCTAAATATTTCTCCACTCATTCCTTTCACTCACTTTTACCTTGGCTGCTCTGGTTTGTGCTATTACCTCTCTCAAAAGCCTCCGGCCTGCTCTCCCTGCTCCAATCTTGACCACCAACCACCTTGCACCCTCACTCTATACTGTAATTTCCCCACTAAAATCCTTTTAGTGGCCCCCTCTCATGTCCCACAGAATAAAGCCCAAGCTCCACACACCCATATTTGTCTCCAGCCTCATTTCCTAGTGTAAAATGAATACTCTAATATCAGGAAACCACTCATAGGTCCTTTCACCACATGGTCGTTTCCCACCTTTGTGTATTTAGTATATGTTCTCTTTGCACAGAAATCCTTTCCCTTCTTTCCATGTGTAGTAACTCTTGCTCTTCCTTCCTTGAATAGCCAGGCTAATCTATGTACCCTCTTCCAGGCTCCTAATGAGCCCCGCACTCCTAGCACATTGAGTTAAATGTATCTTTTAACAGGACTGTCTACCCCAAGGCACTGCATATTTCCTGAGAGCAGGGACAATTGGTGTTTTATTCTTCTCTGTATCCATGACATCTCTATGTACAGTATGCAGCATATAGTAAGCACTCAATAAATATTTTTCAAAGAATCAAATCAGGTTGCACAGTGGCTCATGCCTGTAATCCTAGCACTTTGGGAGATCAAGGTAGGAGGATCTCTTGAGCCCAGGAATTTGAGACCAGCCTAGGCAATACAGGGAGACTCCATCTCTACAAACTACTTTAAAATTAGCCAAGTATGGTGGCATGCACCCGTAATCCCTGCTACTTGGGAGGCTGAAGTGAGAGGATCTCTTGAGTCTGAGAGACCAGGGCTGCAGCAAGCCATGATTGCACCACTGGGCATGATTGCACCCAGCCTGGGCAACAGAGTGAGAACCTGTCTCAAAAAATAAAAAAAGAATCACACCAAAGTCAAGGAATTAAAGATTGTAGTGGGCAGCACATAAATTCTTAGCATGTTTTTAGTTATAGTTCACATCCAGTGAACTCTCCCAAGTTTGAATAATTGTATTAAGCAGCTACCATGAACCATTTGCTATTCTAAGGCTAAACCTCATATTTTCACAATAGTTCCACGAATTATATACTGCTACTATTCCCATTTTACAGATGTGAAAACTGAGAGAGATTACACAACTTTCACAGGGCCACAGATGTAGTAAGTAGAAGGCCTGTAGTCTGAATCTGACTCCAGAGTCAAGTTCTTAGCTAATTACCACAGGACTGAAATGTCAGTAACAAGTGTATATCATAAGCTCAAGGCAAGAGCTGCCAGTACTATACACCTGGGGGCAAAAATATGGAGATAACATCTGTTTTAGGAAGGAAGCCCAGAGAGACAGGTACTCTGTGTCAAATAGCAAGGTGTGGCTAGTGTCAAGAAGAGACAGTCATAAGCCATGTATCTTGATATTTAGCTCTGATCCTCCAAAATGAGGGATTGCTGCTATCCCCAGGTCCACTTGCCGACAGTTTTGCAGTTAAAGACTAAGGCCTTGAGTCAAACACATCTAGGTTTAAATTCCAATTCCATTCATTGCAAATTATTGATCTTCTCCAAACTCAGTATCCTCATCTGTAAGCTAGAGATAATGATACTTAACCAGTTTTGAGCATTAAATGAAATAATATATCTAGTGATTTATATCATTACATTGTATCATTATCATTATCATTACATATACATTATCATATACATATATCATATACATTATCATTAATGATATAAATGTATTTATATGTATTTAAATGTATTTATATGTATTTAAATGTATTTATAATGATATAAATGTATTTATATCATTATCATTACATTATATCTAGTAATATAAGTGCCTGATACACAGAAGGCACTGAAAACAGCTACTTTATTACAATGATGTTGACTAGTATTATACAAGCACCAAATCAGAAGTCATTCCAAGAAGGGAGAAGTCACACAGTACACATAGGTGCTGGGAATCCATCTCTCCATTTGGGGAATAGGGACATGGTCTGAGAAGACATTCTGAGAGCTGTGTATAGTCAGAGACTCTGATGGTGCATGCTTTATAAGTGGGATTGGAATAGCTCAGCAGTATACATGGTGTAGTTTGAGAAAGAGGCCCTGGAAGCTACTGGTTTTTTACTTTTTAATTTCATTTTAATAACTAATGAATCAGAAATATAAGGATGGATCAGAAAATCAGAGGTGTTTCAGAAACACCTGTCTTTGCCAGTCTTTGATCAGAGCAACACTGAATAATTTTCTGCCTGGTCCCAGCAAAAGGTGGTATTTGCAGCTTCTGAAGTCTTATCACTGGTCCTTGCAGAGACTAGATAAACCTAGTCTTTGCAAAGACTGTTCCTGCCAGCAAGGCATGACGAGTGGTGGATTGGGGTGCTATTTAAAAGCCTTATTCATAAAGACTACTCAAGAGCCTCTAAAAATAATCTTGTGATTTAACAATGCCAGGATTCAAATAAGTTAAATGGGTTGGAATAAGTTAAACAACTGACAGGAAAACACTGAAGATTTCCCAGCTGTCAACCTCTATTGGTGTTGAGAGGAGTCTTGTGACCTACTTCTTCTATATCTCATCACCTAACATGGGGGGTCCCTCCCTCTCCCATAGCAATCTCTCCCTTCTTTTCATCCACCCACCCTCATGCTGTTTAAGTCCAAGAACACCATGTTGTGCAAATACAGGCATGGATGATAGACAATTCTGTCCCCACGGATGACTAAACTCACCTCATTCCCTTCTTTACCAGATTTTTATGAGAAAATCACTTTTGATGTTCCAAAAGATGCCACATTAGAGTTGAGGAGTGTTGGTACATCTCCTTGACTCCACTGTAATCATAAAAATAGTTAATATTTCTTGAGTGTTCACTGTGTTCTAGGATCTCTATTGAAAGCTTTTTTCCTTTCAAGTTTTATTGTGGTAAACTACACATAACATAAAATGTACCATTTTAACCATTTTTAAGTGAATAGTTCAATGGTGTTAAGTATATTCATAATGTTATACAATAATCACCACCATCCATCTTCATAAATCTTTATACCTTCTAAAACTGAAACCCTATACTAATCTATTGAGAGTGTTTTACATACATTATTTTATTTGACCCTCAAGATAACTTTATAAGATTGGTATAATTATTATTCCCATTTTTTAACCAAGGAAACAGAACCTGAGAGATAATAACTAACTCATCCAAAATCACACAGCCAGTATAAGTGGTTTTAAACCTATGTGTAATAAAGTTTGCACTTGTACTCTTAACTTAAACCTTTCTATAATAGACCAATGCAAACTGTTTACCAGCTGCCCTAGAACCAAACCAGCCAAGGTCCTCTATCTCTTTGAGATAGATTCTGAAGACGAACTCTTCTCAAGCAGCCCTTTCTTTTATAGAACCTGCACTTACAGCTGAAAATGTGGAGATGAACAAGGGCCAAACACCTCAAAGGCTGCCCTGGCACTGGGAGTCCACACTGCCCTGCAGTTGGTCTCAAGGCTGCCTCACCATTGATCGATTCCATCTGTTCCATCTACGTGTTCCGGACAACACTTAAGTCCAAAACTGCCTCTAATAGTCCTGTGATGTATCATGACAAGAAGTCACCAAACATAAGGTCCTTTCCTGACACCATTGTTTGGATTTGGTTTGAGGGCTTCAATCTGAGCACAGCCACACCATATTAGAAATGATGGTGCCGGCCTGGCGCAGTACCTCATGGCTGTAATCCCAGCACTTTGGGAGGCTAAGGAGGGTGGATCATGAGGTCAGGAGTTCAAGACCAGCTTGGCCAAGATGGTGAAACCACGTCTCTACTAAAAATACAAAAATTAGCCAGGCATGGTGGCAGGCATCTGTAATCCCAGCTACTCAGAGGCTGAGGCAGAGAACTGCTTGAACCCAGGAGGTGGAGGTTACAGTGAGCCATGATTGCGCCACTCCAGCTTGGGCAATGGAGTGAGACTCCGTCTCAAAAAAAAAGAAAAGAAAAAAGAAATGTATGGTGCCAGGACAGATGGCCAGGCTCTGCATGTCATGTAGCTGTGGGTATCACCAGTAAAATTTAGAGCTCTGAATATTGAAAAAAAAAGTGCTGGTCAGAAGAACTCTCAGTAATCCCATGTGTCATTTTCTAGAAGAAAACAACACAACAGCAGATTCTTCTTAGTGCACAGTTATCACATGCCTTGGCACATGATCTCATTTAATCCCCACACCCACTGTATGAGGGCCATACTGACAAGAAAGCTGAGGTCTAGAGAAGTTAAGCCACCTGCGCACCTTCATTCATGTCTCACAACTAGTGTCAGGACTTTAATTCAGGTGATCTGGTACTCTTCCTATTGATGGTTATTTTGTTCTCCATAATAAAATGAGGTAACCAACATCTAAATCTTCAACACAGCCCAATGCGGCCATTTTCATCAAAGGCCCAGAGGGCTCTCAGATCCACGTTTTCTTCTAACCCATTCTAGCTATGAATTTTCCCTGCCTGCTGTGGTCCAACTTTTACATTTTTTAAGTAGCTCTTTTCTGGAGGAAGACCTCACAAATACTATTGAATAATGACAGTGGTAGATATCCATGATCAGCTAGTGGAGACTTTCTTTAGTAAGTCCTCCCATTTTGAACAGTGGTGTTTTGGTTTACTCCAGAAAGAGTGATCCTATCCAACACTGGACATGTAATACTGAAATGGATGGAAAATAGAAACTAACTTAAATAATGTTTCTAGGAGAGAATTATTTCCCAGTATATATCTGGAAATATATGTTTTTCAGAATCAAAAACCCCAAGAAAAGCCAATTAAGAAATCAGGAAAATGGAGAAAAGTATTATAGTTCTACTATAAGAATTAAAGCTTCACAATCAATGCAAAGACAAGTGTTTGAAGGAATCCACTAACGCTGGAGCAAGATGAAGGCCTGCAGCTGAAGGTTGAGGTTGGCCTTTCCAAGAACTGGGACAGCACGCATGGGTGGAAAGCCACTCTAATCCAACCAACCTTGCTTACAGCTGTGGCTATGTTGTAAGTGTGTGCCCGTGATTGTGTTTGTTCCAATGGTGAGTTATTTTGGGGAAAAAAAAACATGATATTAATAGATTTACATGCATATATACTTTGCAAAAATCCTATGAGTGGTGTTCCAAAGAACAAAAAATTTTGGCAACAAAAGCCCGTAAATTGTTGATTTCAATTTCAGATGCTACCCAATAATGTTTGCTGGCATTTTCAAGCATTTGAATATTTACCATAGGCTAAAGTTCTTTGTAACTACAGGATGATTGTCCCAAATACGAAAATCCAAACTCTGAAATGCTCCAAAATCTGAAACTACCTAAGCACCTACATGACACTCAAAGAAAATGCTCACTCATGCATTTTGGCTTTCAGATTTTTGGATTTGAGATGCTTAACCAGTAAGTATAATGCAAATATTCCAAAATCTTAAAAAAATCAAAATCTAAAACACCTGGTCCCTAGCATTTCAAATAAGGAATATCAACATGTACTACAAAAATTAATATTTCTAACTTATTAAATACTTCTTTCTTAGCTGTCCATCATAATAAAAAAAAATACAAAGAATGTCGAACTATTTTAAGAATAACTTAGGATTTGAGGAATTCCTAAGAATTCCTGGGATTCCTGATTTCTCATCCTCAAAGATTAATACCTGTTGAAAATCTGGAAACACTAGGATTCTTAAATAAGATGGTAATATTGAAATGCATCCATTTGTACATTCAAGAGCCTGTTCCTTTTAGCTTTCCCAAACAATATAGCACCAGTCCCTACCCAAGTCATCCCACTAGCTAGTTGCTAACATGTCATTGTTGATGTAATTTCTGAAGCAAGAAACATAGGATTGTTTATGAATTCCAGAGGGCTTACTACAGTGCATGAAATTCAGGATTCTTTTGATGAAGTGGTGTCATACTATCAGTATCATCCATCTATAGGTTATTAGGACTTCAAGGACCAATAAAAGCAAGATAAAGCCAAATTTAAAGCCAACAGGAAAAAAGAACCAAGGTCTATTTTCCAGAAATAACCATAGACTTTAGACAAAATTTTCCACCCAAATTTGTGCATCAAAGGTCAGGAGAAAAGCCTATCCCAGCAAATAAGACAAAGGGAGAATCAGAACCTACCACACTATGTAAAATCAGAGGAGACAGGGACCTCAAAGTACATCCTCCACACAGTGAACACTAAAGGGTTCCTAAGAAATAGGCAAAACTCCAGTAAGTGCAGGACAAAAGAGAAGCTGCCAAAATAAGAATCTCCCTTATTTTTGTACCTCATATCTCTGGTTTATGGCAGACATTGAGCTGGAGAACACCTCATCACAGCCCTCTCCTTTACATGGGAAGTGTTACTTCTTTAAGAAAGGATGATCCTCTTCATGTTTTCTATATGAAATTTTTGTATGTATCTTTTATACCCTTTCCCTCATGAGAAGGGGAGGGGAGGGGAAGGACTGCAAAAAAACAAATAAAGTAGTTTGAGGTCAACAGTTTACCAAGAAAACTTCCCTAATTGTGGGAGAGAACTGTCTATTCATGGACATTTTATGAAATTTCCCCATTTACAAATGCACCCTACTCACAAAGCTAACTACTTTAAGGTTCTTCATGCAGCTACTACCAAAGATAAACTTTTAAAAACAGTCACATTACCTTTGTGGAAGGACCCATGCCAATCTTTCCTAAGAGTGGCCAGCACTCATTGTCTAGGCAGAAGAATTCCATGTTCATTTTGTGGAAAATGGGAAATCCTTGGAAGATTGGCATGACATGTCCAAGGCAGTATTTTTGGAAAATAGATTTATCTGTCTTGAATGGAATAATATAGTCATTTGTCATTCAGTCATTGGCCCATTACCAAAAATACCTCTCTACAACCATTTTTTTAGAAACATAATTTCAACTTTTACTTTAGAATCATTCAGAAGATACATGTACAGGTTGGTTACATGGGTACATTGCATGATGCTGAGGTTTGGGGTATGAATGACCCTGTCACTCAGGTAGTGAGTATAGTGCCCAATAGCTTTCCAATCCTTCCTCTAGTAGTCCCCAGTGCCTACTGCTGCCATCTTCATGTTCATGAGTACCATGAGTATCCAGTATTCAGCTACTACTTATAAGTGAGAACATGTGGTATTATTACAAATCACTTTTATGTTTTTAGTCAATTTTTGCATATGAGCATAGAGGCTGCAATATGCTATTGTATAAATTGTAAAGAAGTAGGAAACTCAGTGGAAGTCAAAGATACGATGGATGGAAGGATGCATGGCACTCTCTGAACCTCAGTTTCCTCATCTGTAAAATGGGAGTAATAAACCTACCACATGAGAATGAGTATAAAATGCTCAGCACAATGCCTATCACATAAACATTAGCCTCAAACGTTAGCTAATATCATTATCATCACTACCAACCACCACCACCGTCACCACCATCATTATGGCCATCATCAACATCATAGCAGCTGCAGCAACATAGGGCCACCAAAGCAAGCCTCCCCATCGTCTCTTGAAATCCTGCTCCCCAGGCAGATCCTTACTGTTTATCCTAGGATTTCTCAGTATGTTTCTCTCTAGCACAGAGGAGTTCCAACCAGGATAAGGGGTTGAGAAACGGCATGTTGAAAAAGTCTTAAATAATGAAGGGTGAGGGTGTTGAAGAGAGAAATAAATTGTTACTTCAAGCACAATGACAATTCTCAGGAAATATAAATTGGTTGGACACCCTTTGTGTTATTCAGGTTATCTTTATGGATGTTAATCCACCTCGTTGGACCCCTTTACACATGGCAGCTCCCAACCAATGTCCCTGGTTAAATACAACTCAAGAGACTTCCTTGGAAATGGGCATGTTCTGTGCTCCTCCGAGGACAAAGTTAAGATCATTTGTTCCCTACTCAATTCATCTTTGACCCCCCAAACACATTCTTCAAGAGCAATCTTCCTCTTTAGAAGTTCCTCTCTTGGGTTTTAGAGAACTTTTTGGCTTGAACTCTTTCTAAAATTAAAGCCAACTGCTGTTAACTCTCAGATGTAGTGATATTTCACCCTGGCCAGGGCTATCACAGACGCATCCCAAACCACATAAGTTCTTATTGTTTAAACTGTCTTAAGCAGCTGTTAAAACATACCCCAAGATATCAAAGCCACTCTAATTAACTTCCTGCTTCTTTGGGACTTCAAAGTCTTTCAAAAGTTTTAAATAGGGTTTTTATAGAGAATTTGACCTAATATTTAAAGAAAATTTTGTAAGCTTGCCCAAGAGACTCCAACTTCTCCTTCCCTGTTCCACTCCCATCCCCTCCCCACTCCCCAGAATCTTAAGAGTTCTGAGATTAGCTGTGAGAATTGAGGAGAAATTTTTAAATCTGCCGTACCAAAAAGGTAAATCTCTTTATTGACCTCCATGCTATTTCTCAGGGTGGTCGCTGACATCCTGTGTAAATGGCCCTCCCTGTGACACCCCTTCTCAGCTTGGCAAGCTTTTGCCCAACCCTCAAACCAAATCTTCTCTGTGAAGTGCCCCTGACTCTCTTGGGGTGAGGATACTGCTCTCTTTTCCAGCACCCACACAATCCCCATATCTCTGCTTGGCTTCTATCATGATGAATTGGAATGTGTCCGTTTACGTGTCTGTCTCCCTGTCTAGACCATGAGGTCCACAGGGCAGGAACTGTTTTATATTAAGCAGTGTGCTCCCACAGCCTAGCACAGGGTTCTGCATAACCGTGAGCAGGACTCAATAGATGTCTGATAAATGACTGAGTCCCAACTCATTCTGGGGGAGGTTGGGTTTATTTTAGTGTATCCATTCCCTACTGGTTTTTGACCTCAATCCCCAGGTTTTCCATAAACATCATCTTAAAGGCATTATACCAAGAGAATCGCTGCTCTGAGTACCAGTGTCATAAAAATTAGCTAAAACTTGGAAATAAGCCAAAAGTGGTGAGTGGCATACCTTTCCAAGTGCTCCAAGGAATTTTCTAGGAGAATATACTTAGTTCATTTCATTGCTTGCCACTGACTAAAGGTCTCTGACTTAGTGAAGTTACCTATTCTCTTGTACATTTTTGTCCAGTAGAGACACTGATAATTTCTTTCTGCTGGAACATATAATCTCCAAGACTTGTGGCCTGTTAGACATTAAGCAGTTTAGATCTAAGCCAGCAGTCTTGTCCTAACAATTTTTTTATTAATTTGCCTATAAATATCCTCACTTCTAGTGTTTGAACAGGCAGCACCATCCTACTGATTTCCTCATTCATGAATGAATTAAATAAAATCTTTGGTAGCACAGGCTTGTAGTCCTAGCTACTTGGGAAGCTGAGACGTGAGGATCACTGGAGCCCAGGAGGTCGAGGCTGCAGTGAGCCATGATCACACCACTGCACTACAGCCCAGGATACAGAAAGAGGCTCTAGCTCAAAAAAAAAAAGTTTTTCTTTTGCATTTCCCAGAGTCATATTTTACCTTTTTAACAATTATTTTTTATTAAAGTCATAATCCACAGTGACAGTATAAAACCAAAAAGTCTACAGGGTAGGTCCCACGGAGCAGCAGAGAGGCCTGGGCTGGGAGTGCAGGAAGTTGACTCTGCTCAGAACTCTATAACCTCCAGGACCTCCCCTGTGCTTATCTCTCACAGAGGGACAATATCCTAAGCTCCCTGTCTCCCTCACAGGGTTACTGAGATAATCAAATGGATCAGTTTACTTAAAGGACTTTGGAAGAGTCTAAAGTACCAGTCCTGGTGGGACTCTGTGGCTCACACCTGTAATGCCAGCACTTTGGGAGGCTGAGATGGGTGGATCACTTGAAGGCAGGAGTTGGAGACCAGCCTGACCAACATGGTGAAATCCCATCTCTACTAAAAATACAAAAATTAGCCTGGCATGGTGGCACATGCCTGTAATTCCAGCTACTTGAGAAGCTGAGGCAAGAGAACTGCTGGAACCCAGAAAGTGGAGGTGGCAGTGAGCCAAGATTGCACCACTACACTCCAGCCTGAGCGACAGAGCGAGATTCTGTTTTAAAATAAATAAACAAATAAAGTACCAGTCCGCCATGAAGCTCTTATAAAGGCAGGCCAGCTTTTCCCCCAGAAAACAATGGTGAGAAGGACAATACATGGAAGGAGACCAGAATGAACATAGATAGGAAGGAGCTGCTGCCATCCCCCCCACCACCCCGGATTAAGCTACTGTCAGGTCCCGCCTGAACATTGGCAAGAACTTTCTATTTCTTTTTATTTTTCATTTAATTATTTTTTTGAGATGGAGTCTCACTCTGTTGCCCAGGCTGGAGTGCAGTGGCGCGATCTCGGCTCACTGCAAACTCCGCCTCCCGCGTTCAGATGATTCTCCTGCGTCCGCCTCCCCAGTAGCCTTCTAAAGCATCCACTCTTGCCTCCATCCCCATCCAGTGTTCTTTCCAAAGTGTAGGAAGAGCATGTCACGCCTCCATTTCAAGCCCTTCGGTGGCCTTCCAACACTCTTAGGATTACACTCCCTTCTAGGCCCACAGGGCACTACGTGACCCAGCCCCATGGCTACTCATCTCAGGTCTTTCTCATCTTTACGTTAATCTGGCTTCACAGGTGCTATTAGGCTCCTCAGGCAGGCATAGCTCTCTCACCTCAGGTGCTTTGCATTTGCTGCTTCTGCTGCCTGAAGTCTCATTCCCATCCCCCTTTCTTCACATTTCTGGCTTCTTTTGATGTTACCTTAAATTTCATACACACCCCAGAAAGAACATCCTTGCCCACCCTTGCCAGAAACATATCTACCACTATTCTCTCTCTGGCTCTGTTCTCAGTACTCTCAAGCATGGAAAGATATTTACATACGGTCTGTCTCCCCCATCAGCAAGAGTGCCTTGTAGTTGCCCTCATGCCTGGCACATTTTTGAACCCGTACAATGCAAGTTCTTGAATCCCAAGCACATATTTCAAAAGGCTATAACCGAAAAGCAAAACTCCCAAGCTCAGAAGGCGTCAACTCAGTGCTGCTTTCAGGAACAGGGCTCCTCAGAAACGCTCTGCCTAAGGAACAAGTAACAACAGGTCTCCCCAGCACGTCATTTCGTAACTCCACAGATATCAAATCACTTCATGAGAAGGGAACAGCCCTTCCTACCAAGAATGAAACGTTACCCAGAAACACGGCTGCATCTGTACCCGAGGGCGAGGCTTGAAACAGACGAAAACAACCAGCAACTGGAATTCACGGATGTTTCAACAGCACCTTGGGGAGAGAAAATCCCGGGCTGCCTCACACGATTCTGCTGCGGGTTTGCTTCAGGGCATCCAATTACACAGCTCCCTCTCCACAAGCCTTGACCAGAGCCGCAGGCCGCAGCTCCCTCTCAGTTTCTGTCATCACTCTTCCCAGCCACTCCCGCCGCTGCAGCTCGAGGCCCCTACCTTCAGGATGTTCCCATAACCCCCTGGGCGGCACCGGTTCACCTGGGAAAAGACACCTTCCACAAGCAATGCTGCCTAAGAGGTGCTGGCTAATGGGATGCCTGTCTCCACTCACAATTTTCATATCAGGGATATCAGACAGCAGCAAACGAGGTCACGGCAGCAAAAAGATATTTCCTGGAAAAGTGTCTGATAGGGGAAGGCCCCAAAAAGATTTCATTCACCATGTGGCTGGCCCCCTCGAGTTGTCTGGAGATCAGAGGCTGCTGGAAACCTGCCCCTAGAAGTCCTTCCCCACATAGACTTGTGGCCAGCGGGAGTGCTAAGGCGGGGATGCCAACAGGGCTTTCTTGCCGTGGGGGAAATATGAGGTTATAGCCCAAGATAAGTTCCTTCTAAGCAGCGGGACTGGGAATGCCTATCTTCAAGTGTTTATCTTCTTCAGGTGCAACAGAATTTTTTTCTTCACCCGTCAACCTGCCGTCTGCAATCAAAGGCCAGGCTGCAGCCTTCACAGCCAGAACCCACCCACTCGTGCGGCCTCTGCCCAGCTACCCAAGCCCTATCTCAGGGTTCCAAGTTGAAGAGTTTTTCTTATCACTCCCAACCCCTGCCTCCATGAAGATGTTCTTCCCCGAAACACACTAAACTCTTTTGAAACTCAGACAACAACACAAATGAGCTTGTCACCATGCTTTGTTTAACTTTTTTTCCTCAGAAATATTCTTGTAGCCAAAAATAGAACATTTTCCGTTCTGGGGAACAAACAACATCCATGGGAATTAGAGTAGTGTCTCATGCCTCTCCAGAAAATTCCTGCACGCACACTCATGCACACATAAGCTGCTTGCAAGTCCCAAAAAGTCACTTTCTACAGGTACAGTGGTGAGCAGGAGCCGAAAGTCCTCTGTTTATTTTCTACCGAAGAAAGTTGCCAGATAAATAAATAAATATAAAAATAAAAAACACGAGGGCACCTCAGGGAGGCTCTACAGGAAAAATCTAATGTAATCTAGTGTAATGAGTTTGAAAATGGCCCCATTGTCCACCCCTCCTCCCGCCCACCATCATCCTAGAATTTGTCTCAAGACTCACCCCTCTAAAATTCCAAAACTTCGTGGCCTTTATTCCGGGAAGCTACCGTTGGATGGTTAGCCGTGAGGTCTCTCTAAATTTATTCCTTTGATGGAATCATAAATGACACATTTAGGAAAAAAGTCTCAATCTTAAATACTGAACTAGGTAAAATGAAGACTTGTGTAAAATGTCAGAAAAACAGTAATCCAGAAATTAGGCTACTAGCACAAGATGTGGTAGTATTTTTTACACCCTTGAGTGTTCTACAAGTTTATTATTGACAGCATTTCTACAATCCTCTTTAATGAGACTTACATGGCTACAATGACATCTTATTTTTACGTTGGAATATGCAGCGCGACTATCTGCCACCTCTCCAAAACACGGATTGTGTTAGCTATGAGGTCTGCAGGGGCTATGTTTTTATATGCAGCTGGTAAGAATTTAGAAATGAGGATTAAGAGAAGGAAAAGTCCTTTAAAATACCTGGATCTATTACTGACACCAGAAGTAGGAAGAACTAATAAGCCAACGTAGGAACAGTAAAGGAAAGACCAAGAAATGGGAAAAAGCATGAGAACAGTGGAGGAAATGGGGAGTAAGAAACAAAAGAATCTGAACATCAGACACTAATTGATGGGTGAATGGAGGTGAACAAAAACAGACTGACTGACCCAAGCGGGGCCATGAGAAGATAAGTATGGCAAGAGAAATGGGACAGGAAGGCCAAAGGGAGAAGGAGGCATATAGCCTAGTAGTTAGAGTTCCGTTATTTACCAGCCAGGTTATGTTGGCCAGTTCACCATTCTGAAGCTCAATTACTTGGTATATTAAGTGGAGATAATAGAATCTCATGCAGGAGCATGTGGATTAAATGAGTTAATACATAAGATGCTTAGAACAGTGGCTGGTTCCGAGTAAACATTTAATAAATGTTAGCTATTATTATTACCAAAAGACAAACATATCGCAAATTTCCATCCAAGAATATTTGCTTATGGGTTAGACCTTCAGTTATACTGTCCTTGCATTCTTCTAACACATACAGAAGCACAGAAATTATGAGGAGATGTGAACCCAAGTGCACCGGTGAAAGAGACTGTAGGATAGTGGTCCAGACGCTGACAAGTACTTGGAACAATTAGCCCCCAGAGATCGAATGAAAGGGAATTCATAGCTGAGAATTTGTCGCAACCACTGTTCCCATTTTCAACCTCAGTACTTCATTCAGTCAACAAACATCATGCAAGCAACTCTTGAAGCTTGCACCCATTTGGTCTCATCCCAGCTTAATCTTTCTAGAATCAGCTTGAGCCCCTTCCACCAACCTCACCATTTTGTAGCTGCACCAGAGTAATTCTTCAATAGACATTTCTTGCTCCTCTGATCCTGCCCTCCTGCATTTGCTCAAGTTGTTTGCTCAGCCTGGAATTTCCTTTCCTATTTCTGTAGTCTAGCAAGATATTAGTCATCCATCCAGGCTAAATGTTGTGTTGGTTTCGTACCCTCCCCTTTCTTCTCCCCTATTGGTTAGCAGGATGAATCCTCCTCACCTCAGTTCCCTTGGCATACAAATGGTAAATATTAATACACACACCTTATTATAGGTTGAACCGTGTCCCTCAAAGATGATATTTTGAAGTCCTGATCCTTTGTGTGTGACCTTATTTCGAAACAAAATCTTCACAGAAGTAATCAAGTTAAAATGAGGTCATTAGTGTGGTCCCTAATCTGACTAGTGTCCTGATAAAATAAGAAAATTTGGAGGCTGGGAGCAGTGGCTCACGCCTCTAATCCCAGCACTTTGGGAGGCCGAGGCAGGCAGATCACTTAAAGTCAGGAGTTCAAGACCAGCCTGGCCAACATGGTGAAACCCTATCTCTGCTAAAAATACAACAATTATCTGGGCATGGTGGTGCACACCTGTAGTCCCAGCTGCTCTGGAGGCTGAGGCAGAAGAATCGCTCAAACCTGGGGGGCGAAGGCTGCAGTGAGCCAAGATTGTGCCACTGCACTCCAGCCTGGGAGACAGAGCAAGACTCCGTCTCAAAAAAAAGAAAAAAAGAAAGTTTGGACATAGAGACAGATGTACAAAGAAGTGACAAAGGGAGAACTCTAGGTATAGGTGGAGGATTGAAGTGACGCATCTATAAAGTCAAGGAGCCACCAGAAGCTGGAAGAGAGGCATGGACCAGACTCACCCTCACAGCACCCAGGAGGACCCAACTCTGCCATCACCTTGATTTCAGACGTCTAGCCTCCAGAGCTGTGAGAGAATACATTTCTACTATGTAGAGCCGCCCAGCTGTGAAACTTTGTTAAGACAGCCCTAGGAGACTCATCTGCACCTCAAACACAGCACATGTTTGGTCTCCATGGGAGAGCTCTGAGGTTGGGAAATTAGCAGCATTTGTCTCTGGATCCTCAGGCCTCTGGCATCGTCTGGCAGGTAAAAGACACTCTAAACTCTAAATTCTTATTAAGTAACTCTCTAGGAGTCCACAGTCTAGACCAGGGGTCAGCAAACCCCTGGGTTGTGGGCCAGATCCAGCCCACTGCCTGTTTCAGTAAATAAAGTTTTATTGGAATACAGCCACGTTCATCTGTTTGTTTTGTCTATGGCTGATTTCACACTAAAACCGCAGAGTTGACTAGTTGCAACAGAGACCGTATGGCCTGTAAAGCCTAAAATATTTACTCTCTGGTTCTTTACCCAAAAAATTTTACCAACCCCTCGTCTAGAACGAACGAAACATAAATGAAGCATAGCAATAGAATAAAATCAGTTCTATAACACAGATAGGTGAAGAAAAGAGAATTATGGGTTAAATCAGTATTTATAGAGAGGATGACATTTTTAAAGTGAGAGAGAGAGTCTAGTTGGGAAAGGCAAAATACGTCATTTATTCCCTCTGCTGTGTTATCTGGACTAACAACCTTTGCACTAGTGGTTGCAGAGTGGTTGAGAGCTGGAGTTGTAGAGCTGGTTTGGGGGGAAATTATTGATGGGTCATTCTCTATCCCTTGAGTTGGGCTGGCCAGTGGCATATCCAAGACGAGATGTCTACTCACTAAACATTGCTGAGAAGTCTAGGTCAGAGGCACAGATTTAGGGCTTAACACAATACAGACGAAGCCTTCACAGGAAGAGAGAAGCTTACCCAGAAAGAGTAGGAGGTGAGGAGGGAAGACAGTTGCACAGGAAATTTAGGGAACTTCAGAACTTAGCAGTAGCAAAGGAAGAGGAAAAGCCCCTGAGGGACCTTTTTACAGAGAGGAGAGACAGGAAAAAAGGAGGGAATGCTGCCCCTCGGGCCCACGAAAAGAGGGTCCAGCAGTCCAGAGACCAGGAGAATGGATCCAACGTATTTAGCAACCAAGAGACCAATGGCCTGGTGACAATCACTTCAGCTGCTCATCACTGGCACAAGTTACTCCTCACACTGAACCATAGGAAGAGGAGACATCAGCTATCATGAATAGAAAATGATAGAGGCTAAGAGAAAGGGAAAGAAAAAAAAATCAAGAAAAGGAATGAGAAAAACACAGAAATTGAAGATAACAGGGCTGAAATTAACACCTCGTCCATAAAATTTATGTTATACACATTTTATATTAATTTTATACTTTGTCTAAATTCAACAGGGCTAACTGAAAAAATAAAAAAGAAAATTCTACCATTTGAGACAACATGGATGAACCCAGAGGACATTACACTAAGTAAGGCAGGCACAGAAAGACAAACACTGTATGATCTCGCTTACATATGAATTCTAAACAAATTGAACTCATAGAAACACAGAGTAGAAAGGTGGTCAGAGGATGCAGGATACAATACAGGGAGGAGATTTTGGTCAAAGGGTACAAAATTTCAGTCATAAGAGAAGTTCTATAGATCTAATATACAACCTGGTAACTATAATTAATAATACTGTACTGTATGCTTGAAAATTGCCAAGAGATAAGGTCTTAAGTGTTCTAATCACAAAAATAGATAACTGTATGAGGTGAAAGATATGTTAATTGTGGAATCACTCCAAGTATATACATATAATTGTCCCCTCTTATTTAAGGGGAATATGGTCCAAGATCCCCACTGGGTGCCTGAAACCACAGATAATACTTAACCCTTCATATACAATGTTTTGTCCTGACGGACATATCTACAATAAACTTTAATTTATAAATTAGGCACAGTAAGATAGTGACAATGATAACTAGCAAAAAACAATTATAACAATATACTATAAAAAGTTATACAAAGGTGGTTGCTTTCTCTCTCTTTCTCAAAATATCTTACTTTACTATTTTCACTGATTTTTGGATCTCAGCTGACTGTGGGTAACCCTGGAAAGAAAATCCGTGAATTAGGGGGAACTACTGCATATCAAAACATCACATAGTATACCTTAAATATATACAATTTTAATTTGTCGATTGTACCTAAAGAAAGCTGAGCAGGAAAGAAATAAATTCAACAGGGCTGAAAATTAATCAAGTGCATATGATTCATTCTTTTAGACAGCCCAGAAAATTCGATAACTGACTTAAAGCACATTAACAGGTTTTAAAGTAATCCCAGCTACAAATTATTGACTGCCTGCTCTGCGCCAGGTGCTGTGCAAGTTGCTTTAGATGGATTACCTCATTTGATCCCCACTAAAACCCTGTGTGGCAAACACATAGTAAAGTATAATTTATGAGTTTTAGATGAGGAAGTTGTTGTTCAGAAATGCCGCACAACTATACACCATTCTGGGAAGGAGGAAAACGGGCAGCACAGAAAAAGGGAGGGAACCAGAGTCAATATTTATAAATTGCTTACTCCATGTAAGTATTACAATAAGAATATTCAATACTTTGGCTCATTTCAGCCTCACAACAACCTGTATGGAAGAGGGGATGGTAAGTAAATGAATTTAAAGAGGTTGTCAAAGCTTAGAAGTGAGTGGAAAACTGTGGTTTTCCAAAGAAATCTCTGAGAATTCAAAAATGAACTAAATATGGAGCTATTTGAAGGTAAGATCAGTCTAAGTCAATGCTAAAATAATACAAGATAACTCTAACTGCCTTCTGAGACGTTTCTGAAGAGTTCCTCTGACCTTGAATGGAGGAAAACAGAACCACTACCCTCCCCGACCCCCAACTCCTACAGTCCACCCCCAGGAGAGGGGAGGGCCCCAAAGAGGCCTCTGTGTCATAAGGGGTGGGACCACATGCCCCTGAATTTCTTCCAAAATTAAACATCAGTGGTTCCAAGCACATGATAGAGTCCGGCAGGTAAAGGGACTACAATGAGTACTTATCACACAAGGAATTCAACTGAGATTTTTAAAGGCCTCAATAAAGAGTGTGTGAAAAATGGTCCAATTGTCAAAAATCACTTCCCTGCCTTGGACAGGCTTTGCTCTGCAAGGTTTCCGTGTCCTTGCTTTACACAACTCCTGATGTTCCAGTACAAGGTTGTGATCCAGGCCCCTCCTTGTCCTCATTCATGCATTCATTCCACAGACAAAAAATCCTTCTCTGAAATGTAGGTCATCCATTTTAGTGAACACTTAGAAGATGGTCTTGAAATAATTGAGCAGGCTAAAAAACAAGGGAAAGGCCTACTTAAGAACAGCCAATGTTCATAATGCCTGATGGAAGACAAGAAAATAGATTGCTTGTTCTTTATCATGATTCTAATTAAGGATTTAGGTTCTTTGTTGTTGACAATGGAGAAATAAAACCCTCATACTCTGCTGGTAGAAATTCTCATTGCTTCTGGAAGATAATCTGGCAATTCTTATCATGAATTTTAAAGTAAGTCAAGCCCTTTAACTGTGGAATTCTCCTTCTAAGTATATAAACTTAGGAGAAGCATCAGAAAAACAGGATGAGAGAAATAGTATCATGTTTTGCTCAAGCTCTGGGTTCGTAGTGCCTGTGCTATAATAATGCTTACTTACATGATCCACTTAACCTCTCTGTGCCTCAGTTTCCTCATCTGAAATATAGGGAAGACAATAGTCTCTGCATACAAAGTTAACATCAACTGAGTTTAAAAGTGTAACATAAATTTATTTTTTCTCTCCTGTTTTCTTTGAGACAAAGTCTCGCTCTTTCACCCAGGCTAGAGTGCACTGATGTGACACTGGCTCATTGCAACCACCACCCCCTATAAATTCAAGCAGTTCTCATGCCTCAGCCTCCCAAGTAGCTAGGATTACAGGTGTGCACCACCATGCCCTGCTAATTTTTGTATTTTAGCAGAGATGGTGTTTCTACTAAACATGTTGGCCAGGCTGGTCTCAAACTCCTGACCTCAAGTGATCTACCTGCCTCGGCCTCCCAAAGTGCTGGGATTACAGGCGTGACCAGCCACACCTAGTCTCTCATCTATTTCTCATAAAAACTCCACAAGGAAGGCAAGAAATATATTGGCCTAACATAATCAATAGCAAGCAGTCTCAATTAAATACAGATTCTTTTTATTAGTATCACATGCATTACAAAGACATAAAGATGTTCATTATATTATTTATTGTAGTGAAAATGTGTCAAAAATTAATTGTTCAACAATAAGAGGACAGTTAAATGATACTTTCATAGGATAAAATAGATATTTAAAATGTTGATTTCAAAGAGAAGTTAACAAAATGGGAAAAATTCATCAAATAATGTTAAGTGAAAAAGGAGATTGAGTAGTTGGATGGATTGTATGATCCCAATTTTGACATGACATTGCAGTATGCCGAATGCAGTCTTTGTCCAACTCCCCTTTGTGAAGTACATGTCCCTCTCCAGCTGCTAGGAATATCACTGCTGATAGCACACAGCTGCATCCCTCATTGGGAATCGTCCTTGGCCCTAAAAATAGAATCATCCAGAATTAGCCCCTCTAGGGGGCCAAAGACTCACTGATGCAAGGATACAAAAGCTGGGCCAGTTACCTTACTTTGGGACAATTCTAAAGGGCCACCCCAGTTCCACAGCTCCCCCCACGATCAGCTGAGTCTCAGCTGCAACTGCATCTGGAATCAGATTCTGCTCTGCACAGCGCGGTCGTTCCTTAAGTTCCTACAGGAGCATCTCCTGAATGCATGTTCCCAGTAAGCATTCAGCAGGCAGTTCTCAGAGTCTGTTTCCAGGGAACCCGATCTAAGATATATTTACATCAAAATATAGTGAAGAGATGGAGCATGGTAGATTTTGAGGAGCAATGAAACTATTTTGTGTCATACTTTGGTGGATACATGTCATTATACGTTTGTCCAAATTCATGGTATATACAAGAATGAACCCCACTGTAAACTATGGACTTTGGATGATAATGTTGTCTTGATGCAGGTTCACCAGTTGTAACAAATGTCTACTCTGGTAGGAAATGTGGATAATAGGGGAGGATCTGCACGTGTTAGGGAAGTGGGCATGTGGGAACTCTCCGACCTTCTGCCCAATTTTGCTGTGAACCTAAAACTGCTCTAAAAAATTAAATCTATTAAAAACATGTATTATAAGGGAATAGTTCTGAGTAATGAAATTTCTGAAGTTTCCAAATTCTGTATGAAGGGTATATGCTACTTATTTTAAATGAATAAAATGACATTGTTTTAAAAGAAGCAGAGTCCTCCCTGGACTGTTACAATTAATTAAGCCCATGAATGTCAACACATAGATTTTGTTTTTCTTCTTTATTTCAAACTGAGTTTTCTTTAGAAATAGGTAAATGCTTTCATTTAAATGGCATCACTTGAAAGTAATGAGACTAGATTAAATATACACACATACACTTTGGAGTATAAGCATCTTAACCTGGTCATCATATCCTAATGATCTGCTGAAGCTTAAAATCTAACTCCTTACTCTGGGAGAACTGTTCTCATATTCTATGCTATACTAGTCACACAAGAAAATCAGCCTCATCATTTTGTAATAGTACCGTGGTGATTTATTTTTTTAAATCTTGCCAATTTTCCCACTCACCTCATTGTCCACTCAGTTAGATTCTGAAAACTACTGGAAGTTTCAAAAGATCCAATTTTTCCTCAGAGGATTAAGATTTTTCTTCACTGAGGATATTCAAAAAATGTGCCAGCGATTTTGACAGTAGTTTCAGAAGAGGAGACCTAAGACATCTGGAGCTATGACGCTTGGTTGGAATATGAGCTCAGCCACCTAGAGTAGCTGCTTGGAGAGCACAGTGCTTTGAATGGATTGGCTTTGGGTATTTGTTGAAAGTAAAATCCACCATGGAACTTCAGCTTAGATTTTAAAATAATGATAAAACCTTAGAAGTAACTATTTGAGTCAGATTTTCTACTTGTGGGTACAGAACATCTTCTCCTATGGATAAACGCCAGATTATTGTTTTGAGATCAGAAAAAGCCATCAAGATACAAGGAAGCTGGAGGTGAAAGAAAGAAGCCTGTGAAACCTTCCACTCAAATCGTATATACTGCTCTCAGAGAAGTTATTATAACTATCGATAAAGGAGGAAAGAACAGACAAAGCTTTTGGCTTTACATTTTTTGTATCATCAGTCTTACCTTTGTGAGGATATACAATGTTCTTGCATCAGCAGCTGTTAGGTTTTTTTCCGACTAGAAACATCAAGTACAGCCTGATGTGATATAGGCTATCCAGGTAAAAGATTTTCATATTTGGAGGGGTAATACTGCATGAAGTCCAGGAAAATAGCTTGTTTTTAAAATGGTAGTCTTTCTAGTAATCCCAATTCTGGGAGTCTAACTCAAGAAAATAAGCAGAAATGTAGGAAAAACTTCATGCACAGGAATATCAATCATAATGCTATTATTTATGTATAATAACAACAGTGAGAATAAGCTAAATGCTCCACACGAGGCAAATGGTTTGAGTAACCTCTGCTGCATCAACTGACTAATGTTTCTGAAGATTTTATAATAAGGAAAAATAGTCATAGTGTTGAATGAACAATGCCGAATATACAGTTCTATGCCTGATGTAATGCTAATCACACACACACACACACACACACACACACACACACACACACACACACACACACACATCAAGTAAGCACTGAAAAACAACTAGAAGGAAAAACAACAGAATGTCAACAGCCAGGGGATGTCTTAGTGAAGTTTCATGTAATTTTTTTCCTTTCTTCTACTTGTCTATATGTTACTCATTTCTTTTAATGAAATAGAAATTATAAACCTTATATTATAAAAATAAAGAGGAGGAGGAAGAGAATGGCTATACCTTCACCCTGGTTACCGAGGTGATTAGGGAAAATAAATGGAAGAAGCCTCTGATGGATCATTGAAATCAGTCACCAGGTTACTAATATGGAAAGCAGAAAATGAGCAATGTAAGAAATTGACCTAAAAGGACATGTTAAAATAAGAGAGAAAGAGAAGGCACTGTAAGAATCTGCATTAGGAAAGTATTTTGAAATGTTCATCAGTGTGGTTTTCTCATGTTTCTTTTCATTTGGACCTTTCTTCCATTCAGTGAGCTGCGTATTTGGAACCACTTGTTCAAAAAGAAAGAAAAATCTAAAACCCTATCTCAAAATGAGACCCTGTCTTAGAAGGGAAAACCACAAATCCATTCCTGGCCTGGGTTTTAGAGCCCACAGCCACTGAGGAGAAGAATTTGTGACAGGAAGTAAGAGAAAGTCTAGCAGACCTTCAACATTAGAAAACTTTGCCCAGATTAGGATGAAAGGGCGACGTGGAAAGCAATCTGAGATTGCTGGACACTGGTGGATCCCCAACAGTGGGTACTGCAGCCTGGCCCAGCCCACTGACCTTGTGAAAATGGGAAAAGAAATGCCTCAAACCCCATGCAGGCTTGAAGATATGTGGGCCCCTTTCCCAGGTAAAATCTTGGAGGCTGCAAGATGGCAGAGGAGAAAATGTGGCCATGTGAGATCTAAGCAGCCCAAAGCAGCTGGGTTTCCCCATGCCAAAATGATGCAGAAGAGAAGTCGGATTCCTGTATAACTAAGAGTACTCAGGAGGAGTAAATTCTACCAGTACCCAGCTACCCGGCCACCCAGCAGGACATGGAGGGACGGAATACCTTTTATGCTCCCGAGGGCCCACTGAGTAGCCCTGGGCCTTATCAGTTTCAGCGCGTTCCTGTGTCCAAGGAACTGCATCCAAGAGAGACACAGAAGTAGCAGAAAGAGCCAGCAGCTTTGAAAGGGCTCTGAGATGAGAACAAAATGTCCCCAGCAATGATCTCTTGCCTGAGGACCAGGAAGCAGGCCGAATGATGGTCGTCTCAGGGGCTTCCTTACGTTAAGCCCCAGGAAACACAATGTAATCATGGGGAGAGGTGGTGCTTAACAGACTGAAATTTAATTTCCAATACTCAAACGAATGAGAGTGCAAATGAGAGATTAGCTATTTCATTAATACTAAGATGCCACCGATTACAAAATACATCATTAATTTGTGTGCTACCAAGAAAGAAAGATGCCCCCAATTAATCTATGCAACAATGCTGTCTCTGTTTTAAATTTTTATTTTACACTTGCTGAAAAAGCTCTTTAAGACTTGTTGGGATGCAGATTTTTATTACATGTCACTCCTGTATACATAAAAAGAAAATAAATGTATTAAGAAATTCCTGAACTTATATCTTCAGAGTCTAACTCTTCTACAACACTGTTTAATTTTTCTCCTCACTATTTTTTCTCTGTTGGTGATAAAACATTTCTTACTGGTATCCCCACCCTTGACTTCAGGTTTTCTTCCTAAATGTTGTCACCCATTCTGAAAGTTTTAATTTGAGTTCATTCTCGCTTAGCATGTACCAAGAGGCGATGATTTTTTATATAACTCTGTATCACAGTTTCATATACTTATAGTAATTTAATTATCTTACCCTGTATGACACTGTAGCTTGGAAGTGATTCTCATAAATTTTTTTTTTTTTTGCTTTACTAATATATTTATACTCCACCTATGTTTCTGAACATTTCTGTTCATAATAAGTTTTCATTTCATTGCTGAAACTCAGGATAATCTTTTTGAAAATATTTCAAACAGCAACTAAACTCCACCTGGGTAATACCAGCAATGTACATTATTCAGCTGAAGAGGTAACAACATCTAAATACTTATGGCCATGTTCAAACACACATAGACAATGACAAATATATCAGCACGGTCACCCAGCAAATAGCAATTCAAACATGCCACCAATTATTAGATCGTGATTTCAGAGATGTTAGCATACAAAAAACATGTATTGGAATTAATAAAATATGGTAATTTGAGTTAAAGGAAATTTTAAAGTACATTTTTTACACACCTCAACTTATAGAACAAAGTTACATCCACTGCACTGGTGTAAGGCCCTCCCCATACAGCAATGAGAGACTATCACTTGCATTTTAAACGCATCCATCTAAGATTTTCATTAGCAGGCTGGCCACAGGACAAAGTCCAAAGTCCTTAGTCTAATGTGATCTCATGATCTCTAGCCAGAATCAGTTAAGCAGGAACAGAATCCCTGAGCTGCTGACATCAAGAGGAAGGTTATATGGCTTCACACAGGAAGTGTCACAGCATGCATTTTTCTGTCTCTCCAAAGAAGACATTTTCAGCCTGGCCCTTAATTAAGTGGTGAGTCTTCCTGACAAAGAGCAGACTATAAACTTCCCTTCACGATGTGACTGCAGCACAGTCTTTAAAAATACGTTTTTATATATATAAATTTTTTTTAATGTTTTTATATTTTAAAAGTATATATATATATATACTTTTATAAATATATATATATTTATATATATGTATATATATATATGGAAAGAGAGGATATACATGTGGCTAACAGCTTAGGTTTCTAGTCCAACTAGTATGTATTTAAATCCCAGGTCTGTACTTATTTCATTGTATGACAAGTTGTTTAACTTCTGTGTGGCAGAGACTGGCTAGATACTCACCAAAATTATCTCCTCTTTTCCTAGGTGTGTAAGAAGGTTATATTTCCCAGCCCCCTTGCATTTCAACAAAAACATGTAATTGATTTCTGGTCAATGAAATTTGAGCAAAAGGAATATAACACTTCTAGGCCTAGGTTCTAAACCCTTTTGTATGATTTCCACTTCCGCTCTCTTTTCTCTTGACAGCTGCCACCAGATTCAGAGGATCTAAGGGAGAATTCTGAGACCCATATGAAAGGAGCCTGAATCCAATCTGTGAATAACTATGTGGCATAGACACCCTGGACCACTAAAGTACGTGGAAATGAGCAATAAAATGAGGCTTTGTGTGTTATGGTAGTTACCACACTCTATTTAATACATGCTATATACCTCAGCATCTTCACCTGTGGCAAAGACCATGTTAATTACTCAAAGGAGTAGCACAATGCCTGCCACATGGTAAGTACTAAATAATAGAAACTATGTTACTATTGGTGTAGACATCATCATTGTTATTACTGAGGCAAAGAACTCAGATATAGATATTGAACAAGCAGGCAGCTTTTTGCAGCATATACGAGAGGGAAGTAAAACTTTTCTAAATATCAATTGGTGCAGACTTATGTAAAGTGAAATTTGAGCAACCACATTTTCAGACACCAAGAATCATCTGCAAATAGTAAGTAATAAAGACCCTGAAACAAGGAAGTGACTAATTCCTGAGCAGACAGCATAGGTTAAGGACCAACATCAGAGTCAGAAGGAGGTCAGCAGAATCTGGGAGAAGAGGAATCCACACCACGCAAGAACAGAAACTGCTCTGCAGGGCCACACTGGGCAATGTTTCTCAGCAGTGCCCCAGGGAAGAGGAAGTAGCTGTCATCATCAAAATTCTACCCCTTGAATATAGAATTAAATTAATATAAAATTAATAGAGAATTAAATACATGTAGTTTTTATTGTTTCCATAAATTTATCAGAGACCTTCCTGGAGACTGATATAGAGACATCCCCGACCTGCCATTTGGAGTTTTTCTTGTAAATGAAATGAATCCTTCTTGTCATTCCTTTAACAAGCTTTATTTCTAATTGTGTATACAACACATTCTACCGACATTTGAGACTCCCAAGTCAGTCTTGTCAATTGTTTATTCATTCATTCAAACATTTATTGAGCACCTACTCTGTGCCAAGCACTGTGTTACCAAATATACAGCAGTAGCAAAACAAATGTAGTTTCTGCCCTCATTGTTCTTAACAGAGGGCAGGGGAGGAGACAGACCAGAAAAAGGTAAACACATAACAAATACATGTGTAATTACATATGTAGGAAAGTGCTCTGAAAATGAAAAAAAAAATGAAATCATTAAGTTTCTGATAGAGAAGAACAAGACGGACTGGCTTTAGTGAGAGCATGTGGGAACCCTGCCTGAGGAGATAATGTTTAGCATAAATATGAAGAAACAGGAGTTGACCAGGGGTAAAGTGCTTCAAAGTGTAAAGAAGGATCTTGGGCAGGGGAAGAAGCATTTCGACAACTGCAAAGAAGCTACTGTAATTGGAGCCTAAGGGTGAGCAAAGGTGAATGCGGCGCACGGTGGGATTGGAAAGGTAAGGAAGTATTAGATTGTGCTGGGTCACAAACAAAGCTGGGGTCTAAGCCAAAGGCATAGTTGGGGACCTTTCCAAGTGCAACGGAAACCACAGGAGGGTTTTAAGTGGATGCTGTGATGTGATCTGGCTTACAACGTTTAAAGTTCATTCAAGATTGCCAAATGGAGAACTGGCTAAAGGAGACAAGAGAAGAAGCAAGAAGACGCATTAGAAGGCTGTTTCCATTCTCAAGCATAAGCTAGTGGCTAGCTGGATGAGCAAGGGACAATGACAGTGACAGAAGGGACATATGTGAGTGATAATTTGGAGGTAAATGCTTCAGGACTTGCAGATGTGAGAGTGAGGGCAACAGAGGGATAAATGTCAACCTTCAGATTTTCTGCTTAACCAGCTGGGTATATAAATGTGCATTTTACAGAGGTGGGAAAAGATTGAGAATAAAATGGATTAGGGAACAGAGAAATCAGAAATTCCGTTTTGGACTTGTTACTTGAAAGTTATCACAGAGGCTTGGTGTCCCAACACTTTTTTCTGAGCTTTCCTCCCATTCTCCTCTAACAATAACTCTCTGATCATCAATTTGGACTTTTTCTTGTCCCCTGAAAGCCTCCAACAGTAGGAAAAATCTTTCGCTCTGAATGATTCTACTCCCTGTTTTCTACCTATCAAAATCATATTGATCTACTCCCACCCTGCATTTAGTATCAAATTATTTATGTCATTCATTTGAAGTGCCACACGACAGTAATGAATGGGAAGTAGGAGTAAAAACTTTGGATTCACTCACATCTGGGTTTTAACCCTGGCTCTGCTGTTTGCTGGTTGTACAATGAACTGAGCAAACCACTTAAACTCTTTGAGCCTCAGTTTCTTATCTGTAAAATGGCAGAGTCAACCCACCATGGTAGACACTGCTATTTAGGCACCCAATGTAAGTTCTCCTCTCATTTTTCCTTCTTATAGCACCCCAGTTTAGTTCAGGGTAACAATGTGCCCAGCTAAAATGCTCAAGCAACTGGCTTCCTTAAAGCTGGTGGTAGCCTACTGACATTGTTCTGGCTGCTGGTGTATAAGAGGAAGAATGCTTGGATTTCTGGGAAAGCATTGCTTTTCTTATATAAGTGGCCCACACCCATTCCTCTGTCCTTCATCCTGCTTTATATACAGATGTGTTGCTTGAAAGGGCAGCAGCTGTGACTGTAGAGCTAAGAACTGTACAGCAGAAATATAGAGGAGCCTGTGTCCCTGGTGCCCCTAATCAGGGCAACAAACTCCAGGCTTTTTGTAGCATAATATAAATAAACTCCTTACTTGTTTAAGCCAGGTTTTTTTTTTTTTTTTTTTTTTTTGGCTTTTTTGTGGCCTGTCAGCAAATACATTTCAACAAACCCATCTATTTCATGGGCTGATTCGGTACATATTAAATAAGCAATGTCTATGCAATGCTCAGTAGCTACTGGCAAGTATCATGTTACTCTTACCTTGCTATTTAAATCATTTTGGTATATATGTGCCTTGTTCCCTCAATAGACTGTACATGACCTCAAGACAGAGATTTTGGTAGCTTTTGGTAATCCATCCTCACACATAATGGGTGTTCAACAAGCCCACTGACAAAGTGACCGCCCTTTCCTCTTCTGGAGAACATCAGCCCAAATTGTCTTTATTCCTCCTCTTTTCTCCATCTATTGCTTTAGTTTTCATCAGCAATGCCAGCTTCAAAGAGGTGTTTTTCTGTGATTTTTTTAAAATAGATTTTGTTATGTATATTTAAGGTATGTAACATATTAAGGGATATACAGGGATAGTAAAAAGATTATTATAGTGAAGCAAATGAACATAGTCATCATTTCACATAGTTGCCCATGGCAAGAGCAGCTCAAATCTACTCATTTACAGTGAATTCTACACACAGCACAATTATAATCAATACTTAAGATGATTATACCTAAGATCTTCATGCTGTCGATTAGATTCTAGACTCGTTCATCCAATGTATCTACCACTTTCTATCCTCTGACCTACATGTCCCTGTTTCCTTTTCACTCCCTACCCTTGCCTCAGTAACCACTGTTTTGTTCTCTATCTCTATATATTTCAATGTATTTATTTTATTTATTTTTTATTTTTTCTTACTGAGACACAGTCCCACTTTGTCACCCAGGCTGGAATGTAGTGGCATGATCATGACTCACAGCAGCCTAGACCTCCTGGACTCAAGCTATCCTCCCATCTCAGCCTCCTGAGTAGCTGGAACCACAGGTGGGTGCCATCATGCCTGGCTATCTTTTACATTGGTTTTGTAGAGACAGTATCTCACTATGTTGCCCAGGCCAGTTTCAGGTGATTCTCCTACCTAAGCCACCCAAAGTGCTGGGATTACAGGCATGAGTCTCAGTGCCCGAGTGAATTTTTTGTTTTTAGATCCTACCTGTGAGAGCATATTCTACATGTGAGGTCATATTCCACATATGAGATCATGTGGCATTTGTATTTCTGTGTCTAGCTTATGTCACTTACCATAATATCCTCTAGGCTCATTCATGTTGTGGCAAATGGCAAGAGCTTGCTCCTTTTTTAGGGCTGAATACTATTCTATTGCATATACATACCACAGTTTCTTTATCCATTTGTCCACTGATCAACACTTAGGTTGTGTTTATATCTTGCCTATTGTAAATAATTCTGCAGTGAACGTGGGGGTGAAGATATCTTTAAAAGGTGGTGATTTCATTACCTCTGGGTTATGCCCAAAAGAGGGAAAGCTAGATCAAATGGTAGTTCTATTTTTTCCTACAGTCTTATTCTTTTGTAAGATTTACACCAGTGGCCTCTCAGGCAGGCCTGATCTTCCCAAAAAACTAGAGAATATTTGGTAATAATCTCTGTAACTGTCATTTCTCACACACTAGTCTTTGATGGTGGTTCAGACATTGTGGAATGATCTTTCACCTCTTTAGTAAAGCTGCCTATGGCTTCTTTCTTTTTTTACCCACTCTCTTAAAGCAAAAGAAAAACATAAGTCAGAGTCATCACTAAAGAGAAAAGTCAAACAGTATTAATGCTCTAGAGACATCAAATGTATTATGAAAAGGAAGTGTTTAAGTGGAAAATATCCACCTATGGAAATAAAACTGCCGGCATCTGAGCCTAGGTATGAAACCCGGTTAATGGATGTGAGAAATGGTGAGAAGCTCTTTTGCCATGGAGTCAAGTCTCTGGCAAATGATCTTTGATGAATCCAAATTTGCATTGGGATTTGAGACTTTCCATGCTCTTGTATTTCATCAGCTGCTTTGAGTTACTTTTAAAGAAACACATTTTTAATGAGAAATTTTCGACAGAGAATCCAGTACAGATGTAATTCTCTGGAACAATTGTTTCCTCTGCTGATGGCTTTTTTCCCCCCACAGTGCCCACTTGCAACAGTAATTATAACCCTAAATCCACTCAAATTTTTGTTTCATCAGTCACCTCCAGAGATCCTTCAAATGTCTTTGTGGAAAGAATGACTTATCAGAGATGCAATATGCTAAGACAGAAAGCCTTAGATCTTTCAAATTTGGAATAATATATTTGAAATATGCAAGAACTTTTGAAGTGACTATAAAGTTATTACAATGAAATAAAAACCCAAGGTTATATGCCATAGGATAGCTTAATCCCCTTGGGAAAAAAAAAAAGACTAGGGTTTTTTTCGAGATTTTTATACAAATTACAAGCACATTGAAGAATTTAGTGATATACATGTTACAGACATGGACCAACACTTCCCCTAGTGCAGACATGAAACAGCCGAATTTAGCCACGGCATAGCACATCTTTCTGGGTCTCTCCCTAATGGAGACAGGGTGTATTTAAATCTGATGTTTACTCATCAGTTGAGTCTTTGAAGCTTCTTAAAGTGATTCAAGAATGAGCTCTCTTCCGCTATTTCTTCCTCCTCCTCACTACCTTCTCCTTCTCCTTCTCTGGCATTGTTCTTTCCTAAAAGCACCATTATCCTGCCAACAACACAAGCAGGCAACTTCCAAGGGTAACACAGGCTGCTTCTTTTCATGACCTACTTGAGCCATTTCTCTGTAATTTAATTTCTTTTTCATCTGCTCCCTTCCTGTTCTACATTGTTATTATTATTATTACTGATTGAAATGGGGTTTCCCTTGTCACCCAGGCTGGAGTGCAGTGGCAAGAACAAGGCTCACTGCAGCCTCAGCTTCCTGAACTCAAGCCATCCTCCCGCCTCAGGCTCCCAAGTAGCTGGGACTTCGGGCACATGCCATCACTCTCAGCTAATTTTTAAAAAATTATTTTTCATAGAGATGGGGGGGGTCTCACAACATTGGCCAGGCTGGCCTCAAACTCCTGGACTCAAGGGATCCTCTCAGCTTAACCATCTAAAGTGTGGGGATTACAGGCATGAGCCTGATGCAAGATAAGAAAATACACCCAGCCTATTTTCTTATCTTGCACCAGGTCTCCTGACATCCACTCCTTCCTCACTCTAATCCTCACAACACAGTGTTTCCAAGTTAATACTCCTAAGGGCAGCTAATGAATCACCCCCTCCCTCACTCATGAAACTCTGATATTCACTTTGCCCGCCTAGGGGCCATTAAAGAGGTTAAGCCGCAATTTACCTTTTTGGTTCAACATGCATCTTCCTCCATGTGTGTACCCTTAGCATGCCAGCCAAACTGAATTGTCCTTAGTTTTCCACATATGTGGCCTCATCCTCTCCACATCTTCAGTCACGCTATTTTCTTCACAAGGGATGCACTGCTCTCAAGTCAGCGTATCTAAATCCTATCCACTCTTCAATTCCCAATTCAAGAAAAGCTACTCCATGAATTGGGCCTTGAAGAATGGCTGCAGGTTCATAAGAACCCTAGAGTGTTCAGAAAATTTCTTGAGCTAGTATCTGTCACAATCAAGATTTCTCTTTCTGCACTCAGCTGATTTCAGAAATTTCTCTAAAACACTCATTTCCTATTATTAATTTTTCCTTTGCTCTTTTGTTTACCAAACAAATGAACTGAGAAGTGAGTATTGCTCATATAAAGAGTTCTGGAGGTGCAAGTGGACACGTCGGAGACAGTCTATCCAGCATCATTTGTAAATTACCCATCTCTCATATCTTGAAAGCATTAGTTAAAACCTTCTTGGGGTGATGGAAGATAGCCATGCCTCTTGAGTAGGAGTACCAAGAGATCTCAGCCCTGCTAGTAAACCCTAAATCCTCAAGCGCTGGGCATTCCCATCCTGCACCAAGAAATTCACACTCCAGTTCTATATGGTTTCCTATGAGGAGGAAAACAAAAGTAACTGGCTAGCAATAAAGACAGAGTTTTAAAGTTTCCACCACCTGCCTAAATGTGGATTTCCCACATTGCCCATATCTAAGGCCAGGTCTTTTGATTGCAAGAACACTCAAGTTGACACATATAAAGAATTAATATTGTGAGAATACATAGGAATCTCATAGATTTTCAAGGACAGGAAGCTATAACACATCCTGGTACCTCGTGAGAACTGGAGCTTGGGAACCAATGGGAACCAAGGTCATTTAATTTCTTAGGACTTCTCTGCTTTTCTCAGCACATCTGTTTCCTTCTCTTTCTTACCATCCATTGTCCTCTGCTTTCTCAGTCTTCTCTCCCTCATAACTTTAACTTCTACTTGGTCTCTTAAGATTTCTCCTGCCCCAGCTTCACCTGTGATCCCTAACTGGCTTAGTCTCTCAATGTTCCAATTCTTCCTTACTGAGAGAGCAATATGATTTGTTTAAAGGCGTTTGGAGGGCCAAGTACGGTGGTTCATGCCTGTAATCCCAACACTTTGGGAAGCTGAGGTGGGCAGATCACTTGAGGTCAGGAGTTCAAGACCAGCCTGGCCAACATGGAGAAACCCCGTCCTTACTAAAAATACAAAAATAAGCCGGGTATGGTGGCATGATGGTGCATGCCTGTAATCCCAGCTACTCAGGAGCCTGAGGCACAAGAAGTGCTTGAACCGGGAGGTGGAGGTTGCAGTAAGCTGAGATTACACCACTACACTCTTGCCTGGGTGACAGAGCAAGACTCTGCCTCTAAAATAAAAATAATAAAATAAATAAAAGCATTTGGAGGAAGGTCACTAAATAGCCTATTGTTGGGTCATCCTTAAGTTGGCTTGTTATGTATATAAGCGATGGGGTAGTAGGAATGGGACAAATACCATGACTGACCACTTACTGCGAGCAGCTTTTACTCTCAGAAGAGAGCTGTGGTTAGGGCAGGCTGTGAGACTCTTCACTGGTCCAAGTGGCAAAGAGGCTTGAGGTCTTGAGTGTGGCAGCCCAGAAGTCATATCGGATTTTCCTAGATCTACCTTCATGGAGTATGCTGTTGGGTAGCAAGAACATCTGAACACCCTCTCACAATTTGGGAACCTAGCCTACTAGGCTCATCTCTAAGACCTACTTTTTAGGACACTGTCTTATCCTATAGTTAAATACTAAGAAAGACATTTGCAATCATGCACTCATGGAAAGATGGCTCAACTTTTGTAACTGCTGCATACTTTAAAAAAAGAGAGAGAGCAGAAGTAGAGAGAGCTTTCCACACATAATTTATTAGCCTTGTGTTTAGTTAGAAAGGTTCAGGATGTTCCTTGTGGAAATAATTGTGAGCATAGGCATTAGTTGGGCACATTCACCAAACAGTATCCACAAAAAAAGCATTTGCACATGGCCATAGGAAATTCTGAGACTTAGTGCTAAGAACTCAAGCATTAAAGAAAATGGCCAAGTATGGTGTACTTCAGAATCAATTTCCCTACCCAAAAAGAAATCACACACTATGGGAAGGGAGTATAGAAGTTATACTGGAGAGAATCTTAATTAATCCTTCCCCTGCATCCCCTTTTGGCATGCTGAACTGGCAAAGAGAAAACCTGTGATGTCTGTGCCTGGTTATTTAGTTGATAAAGAGCCAGGGTCATGGTTTCTATCCTGTTACCCAGTTGGGTTCATTTTGTCCGATGGCTACAGCATGTACCTTGCACTCTAGCCAGGAAGCTGACTCTCTGCAGGCCCTTGTTTTCTTTGGGGATGGATTGGGTTTTTGGAGAGTGATGAAAATTTTTTAACATGATGGGAAAGACAAAAAAAAAAAAACTAGAAAAGTACACTTCTGTCTATCCATCTTGCCATCTTCACTGGCTGAAGACACCCTATTGCGTGTCAGGGTCTTGCTGTTCATCCTGCACTGCAAAGACAAGAGGGGATGATGAAAGGAAACTGTGGGGAAAAGGGTGCCAGTGATCTCCCTCAATTAGAAAACATATTTATTTCAATAAGTCAAGGTGGGTGAGGGATGACCTTCTGAATGAAAGTCAAAAAGGAATTTGATAATAATTCATCAGTGATACCTAGTTTTTAAAAAATTGCTTAGTAACCTAGAAATAAAGGGAACAAAGATATAACTCAAATGAGATAAAGATTGTGTATATAAAACCACTAGCAAATATTCTATACATGGTACAAAATTGAGTCTTACTAACTTTAGTAATAAGGATGTCCTCTGTCCCCATATGCATTTAACATGGTCTGGAATCTCTAGCCAATAAAATAAGACCATGGAAAGGAAACAAAGAAGATGTAGTTTTTGGAAAGAAGATACAATTTTTTGTTGTTGTTTTGTTTTGCGACAGTGTCTCACTCTGTCACCCAGACTGGATGTAGTGGCAAGATCTCAGCTCACTGCAGCCTTGACCTCCCAGGCTCAAGCCATCCTCCCGTCTCAGACTCCCAGGTAGCTGGGACTGCAGGTGCATGCCACCACTCAGCTAATTGTGTTCATTTTTTGTAAAGACAGGGTCTCACTATGTTTCCTAGGCTCAGATTCTTGGGCTCATGCAAACCTCCTGCCTCGGCCTCTCAAAGTGCTGGCGTTACAGGTGTCAGCCACTAAATCCAGCCTAAAGTTGCTTTTATATCATATCACTGACTTGCTAAAACACTCAAAACAATAAAAAACTATTTGTCCCCAAAAAAGATAATTTAATGGGGCAGAAAGTTAAAAAACGGGCATAAAATGTTTCTTAAATAACAGCAGCAACTATATCGGAATTGGATCAAGATGGACTGCTGACCCTCCCATCCAAATATTTTTAATATTACAAGAATAAGCTCAACAAGCACTGGAAAACAGGAGAAAGTCTTATCAGTGACTAGAAATCATTAGTAATTGTTTGAAAAGAGAAACATATGCAAGAGAAAAATACTCTAAAGACTAGAAGGGCACACAAAAACCTGAACTGAGATTGAACAAACACAAGGACTGGAGAGTGCCTTGGGTCAATCAATTTGTGATTAATACTTCATAAGCAAATTTCACTAATGAGCTGATACAAATAAGAGTATTTCAAAAACTAGTCCAGGCGCAGCTCATGCGTGTAATCCCAGCACTTTGGGAGGCAGAGGACAGGTGGATTACCTGAGCTCCGACCTCGGGACCAGCCTGACCGACATGGAGATATCCCATCTCTACTAGAAATACAAAGTTAGCCGGGCATGGTAGCAGGCACCTCTAATCCCAGCTACTCGGGAGGCTGAGGCGGGAGAATCGCTTCAACCCAGAAGGCAGAGTTTGCGGTGAGCCGAGATCGTGCCATTGCACTCCAGCCTAGGCAACAAGAGCAAAACTTTATCACACACGCAAAAAAAAAAAGAAAGAAAGAATAAGAAAAACTGAATCCAGCAGAATATTAAGAGAATAAAATGCTATGACAAAGTAGAATTTAGTCTGTATATTCTAAGTAAAATATGTAGAATTTATTTCATGTATTCTATGTAGAATACAGGTATATATACATAATTCATAACAATAACAGACCAAAGTAAAAGACATACAAATTTTAATAGCACTGAAAAGCATTTGGTAAATTTCAATACATATTTCAATTTTAAAAGGAAAAAAACTTAGAAAAGGAATAAAAGGATATTTCTTTAACTTAACAAAAGTTACAAGGGGATATAGCAGAAACCTATAGAAAGTACCATTTTAATGCCAAACCATTTTAAAATTCACATAAAAAAAAAAAAAATACGGGCCAGGCACAGTGGTTCACACCAGTAATCTCAGCATTTTGGGAGGCTGATGTGGGAAGAGTGATTGAGGCCAGGAGTTGGAAATCAGCCTAGGCAACATAGTGAGACCCTGACTCTACAAAACTCAAAAACTGACCAGGCATGGTGGTACGCACCTGTAGTCCAAGCTACTTGGGGGGCTAAGGTGGGAGGATCCCTTGAGCCCAGGATGTTGAAGCTGCAGTGAGCTGTAATCGTGGCACTGCACTCCAGCCTGGGCAATAGAGTGAGACCCTGTCTCAAAAATAAATAAATAAAACCCTGCCATCCCTGCAATCAATAAATGTTTTACTAGCCATACCAACAAATTAAATAAGATAGGAAAAAAATTTTAATAAAATATGCATATGAGAAAGGAAAAGACATATGATGATTCTTTGTAGATCATATGATTGTCTACATAAAGTAACAAATTAGGGGAATAAACTAAGAAATTTCTGAAACTCATAAGAGAGTAAATATGGCTAGTAGTGTAAGACCACAAAATTTAACAGAATATCTAATTGTCTGTAATAATCAGTTAGAAAGTTAAGAGAAAAAAGATACTGTGCTATTCCTAAAGCAACAAACTTGGAATAAATCCAAGAAGAAACATTCAAGAATTATATGAATGACATAAAAGAAAATCTTTAAATGAAATATACCATTGTTTTAAATAGAAATTGTGGCAGGTGAAGCAACTTCAGATGCTACTCCACCATGTTTGCTTCTGATTAACCCCAGTTCCAAGAGGGCTCTGAGATTTCCAGTTTCTCTATTTTGCCCCTTGTGTAAAACCACGTACTTTACTACCATAAATCCTGCCCTTAAGTCAAACAGCCTTGGTGTTCTCATACTTCAATTGTGCTACACATCTCTTCCAAACCACCCCCCTTCTATGGTATATAAGCCCTGGGCCTGGGTAATGGCACAAAGAACCCATCATTTCATCTTGCCCCTGCCTGAGACCCAGACACAGCTTCTGTTCCTAAATCCCTATTAAATGCTTCTTTCTGAGAAACCGGATTTGTCAGCCTCTTTCTTCAGCCTCTCAGCTTCCTTGAACTTTAGGATAGGTTTGCATAGATCTGCCCAATGCAAAACAGAAATACATATTTTTTAAAGTTAATTGAAATTCCAACACAAACATTTCCGGAAGTTAACAAACTGCTTCTAAATTTTATATAAAAGAAAATGAGGGTTGGGCATGGTGACTCACATCCATCATTCCAACTTTTTGGGAGGCTGAGGCAGGAAGATCACTTGGGGCCAGTAGTTTGAGACCAACTGGGGCAATACAGTGAGACCTCATCTCAAACTCTACCAAAAAAAAAAAAAAAAAATAGCTGACATGGTAGAGCATGCCTGTAGTCCTAGATGTTTGGGAGGCTGGGGCAAGAGGACTGCTTGAACCCAGGAATTGGAGGCTGCAGTGAGCTGTGATTGCGCACAACATTCCAGCTCGAGAGACAAAGCAAAAGCCTGACTCTACAAATGAATGAATAAAGTAATTAATTTTAATTTTAAAGAATAAGATGAATGAGAGAATTTTTTTGAATAACAGCAAGGGAAAACTTGATGAATATGAAAAGCTAAGGTTAAAATATGTAGTATTAGCTAATGAATAAAGAGCCCACTGATATAAAATATCCAAAAATGCTATATGTATATGAGAATTCAAAATACTATAATTATAGGCTGGGCACAGTGGCTCCCACCTGTAATCCCAGCACTTTGGGAGGCCAAGGTGGGCAGATCACAAGGTCAGGAATTCGAGACCAGCCTGGCCAACATGGTGAAACCCCATCTCTACTAAAAATACAAAAAATTACCCAGGAGTGGTGGCAGGTGCCTGTAATCCCAGCACTCAGGAAGCTGAGGCAGGGGAATCACTTAAACCCAGGAGGCAGAGGATGCAGTGAGCCGAGATCCCAACCATTGCACTCTAGCCCGGCTGACAGTGTCACCCTGAAAAAAAAAATTATAAAAGTAGCATTTCATGGGGAAAGTATAGGCATTATATCATAAAAAAAGTATATTCGTTAGATCACTACCTCATGCCATACTAAAAATGAATTCCAGATTGATTAAAGAACAAAATATTTTAAAATAAAGTTTAAGTTTAAAATACAAAAGAACTTTTTAATCTTACAAATGTTTCATGTGAGTCAGAAAACCCAGAAGCCAAAAACAAAAATAATGGCATCGACTCTATAGAATTTAAATATGTATATTGATCAATACCATAAAAATGATAAAAGACAACAGACTGAGAAAACATAAAACCAACAATTTATAACTACTCATGTTTCAGAAAAACTAATTGCAAGTAAGTAGGAAAAAGACAGACAACTCCATTGAAAATAAACAAAAAATGAGAGCAAGCAAGTCACACAAGAAATGCAAATAGATGATAAATATACAATTTGCTTAACCTCACTAGAGTCAGAGAAATGCAACTCAAAGCAGGAAAAATAACATCTCCCTAAAATATAAAGAATAAAAAAATAACATCCGATATCAGCAAAGTTATAAAGAAACGTTATTATTAGAAGTAAAAATTTAAATCCATGGCAAAATCTTTTGCAAAACAATTTGAAAGCATGTGAGTAGCGTTTCCACAATTTCTGAAAATACAAAGAAGTTTCTATAAAGATATTAACTGTAATTGAAGTATTTTACTTAATTGTAGTACATGTCTTTTATAAACTCAAGTCTGCTGACTTCATAGGCACTCCTCTTTACTATTTCTCACTTATAGGCCAGTGGGTTGATTTTGCAGCTTCTGTTGCTAAGAGTTCAGTGTTCTAAGAGGCACAGAAAATAACAACACCAAAACTCATCACCTGCTTCATCTCCCTGTCTCAGCAGCAGTTTGACTATTCTAAGGGTCAGCTCGAAGTGCCTGTGCTGACCATGATGGCTTCAACGTGAACGCCACTATGACCCAGTTGATAACAAGAAATTGGAAAGTGAAGATCCCCACTGTTTATTGAAATGTCTGCCTATGGATGCAACTCAATTCAAGAAGCAGTTATGTAGACACTGCATGGGGTTAGGTTGCTGGGGATGCATGGATGAGCAAGACACAATTTGTGACCTCAAGAAATTTATGTCTTTGTTTTTGCTTTCTACTTAGTGCATAGTGATCATTGTGATTCCCTGGGCAAAAGCTGGTTATTCTAAACTAGTGGTTCTCAAAGTATAGTGTCAAACCAGCAGTAACAGCATCTCTCGGGAATGTGTTAGAAATGCTGATGCTCAGGCCCAAACGCAAACCTACTGAATCAGAATCTCTGAGGGGCAGTAGGGGATGATCCAGGTAATTTTGCTACACAATTAAGTTTGAGAACCACTACTCACTACTCTATAGGAAGCATTTAAACAATGCCTTGGAAGCAGACCTTCAAGCCCCACTCAAGCCTTCAGATGGATGACTACAGTTCCAGTCTGAGCCATAGCCACACAGCTAAGCCACTCCTGAATTTATGACCCAGCAAAACTGTGTGCAATAATAAATGTTTATTGCATAAAGTCACCAAGTTTTAGGTGATTTGCTCTGAGCAATAGATAACTAGTTAAAAATAAAATTGTTGAAGCCTGGTGATGGGTGCATAGGGAGTTCATTACACCACTCTCTCATGTTTGGACACGTATAATTTATAATAAAAAATTTTTTAAGACCATTTAAAAATGGTGTTTTATAGCTTATTTTCTGTCCTCCTCTCTGCACTCTACTTGCACACTTAAATGATTTCATACCTTTGTAAATTTATTATCTCCCAAATATTAACTCAATCCAAGACCTCTGAGCTAAGTCATATTCATAATCCTAACACAACAAACTCAACATTTTTTTTTCTGAGATGGATTTTCATTCTTGTTGCTCAGGCTAGAGTATAATAGCACTATCTTGTCTCACTGCAACCTCTGCCTCCTGGGTTCAAGAGATTCTCCTGCCTCAGCTTCCCATGTAGCTGGGATTACGGGTGCGTGCCACCATGCCCAGCTAATTTTTGTATTTTTAGTAGAGACAAGGTTTCACCATGTTGGCCAGCATGATCTCGATCTCCTGACCTCATGATTCACCCACCTCAGCCTCCCACAGTGCTGGGATTACAGGTGTGAGCCACGTTGCCCAGCCCAAACTCAACATTTTTAAAACCAAACATGTCTTCTCCCAAAATTGTTCTTCTTATGGTATGTCCTGTCTTCATGGATATCATCATTGTCCACTTAGTTGCTCAAGTCAGAAACTTTGGAGTCATGCTGGACCTGGCCTCCAATCTCACCAACTACAGCCAACCACCTTTCAGATCCTGTTGATTCTATGTCCTGAATAGCTATTCATTATCTCCCCCTCTTCTCTATTCCCACTTCCACTGCCCCCAGCTGAGATATTCATGTTTTCACTCAACTTCTTCTGTCACTCTGTGTTATTAAGATAGGCTGAGAAATGGCAACAGATCCAAATACACAATGACTCAATATATGAGTAAACATATAAATGTTTACTTCAGGCCCACATAACAGTCCAGCATGTGTTTCAAGACAGTAGGGAGACCTATTCTGATGGCAGCACTAGTATATCCATGACTTGGTTTCCAAAGTCTCAACTCAGTCAGCCAGCATAAAACCCAGCACATGTGAGGTTTTAATGGGCCTGGACAGAATACAGCACAACTCACTTTTGCACACATTCCGTAGGCTGGACTAAGGTCACATGACCACACCTAACTACAAGAGAGACTGAGATGGGTGGTCTGTGTGTCCAGGCAGAAGCACATTTGGGGAAAACAGTTGGTATTCTCTACCAAAGATCTTTCATTTATTCATTTTTCACATTGCTACCACAGTGGCCCAGCATTGAACCCAGATCATATTTGGTGACTGAGTGAATAAGTGAATGAACAAGCTGACAGGATCAGCTATCAAGATCCTCCTCAAAATTCTTCAGTGGCTCCTCATCAACTATACAGTAAAAAAAAAAAAAGGTAACTTCTTACCTTTACTGCTCTGCTACTGATTACCTCTCTAGCCTCATGTCACATCATTCTTTCCCTCTCACACTAGTATTAATGAGACTGAACCATTTGCCATTGTCTAAATAAGCCGTATTTTCTCATATTATGTCTTTACATGTGTATTTCTCACTTTTTCACCTGCAAAACTTCCACTTATCCCTCAAGCCTCAGCTCAAGAGTCCCTTTCTGTTGGAAACATTCTAGTTCCACTGTTTAATTATTTTTAAATACACAATATTTTTCTTTCTTCTTTTTGAGATAGGGTCTCACTCTGTCACCCAAGTCAGAGTGCAGTGACATAATCATAGCTCACTGGAGCCTCAACCTCTGGGTTCAAGTGATCCTTCCACGTTGGCCTCCCAAGTAGCTGGGACCACAGGTGCATGTCACCATGCCCAGCTAATTTTTTTTTATTTTTTGTAGCAACAGTAGCTCACTATGTTGCTCAGGCTGTACAATAAATTATGTTAAAAATAGTCACCCTACTATGCTACAAAATACTAGATCTTATTCGTTCTTGAGGGTTTTCTTGAGAAAGAATCTCTCTCTGTCACCCAGCTGGAGTGCAATGGCACAATCTCAGCTCACTGCAACATCTGCCTCCTAGGTTGAAGTGATTCTTTTGCTTCAGCCTCCCAAGTAGCTGGGATTACAGGTGCAGGCCACCATGCCCAGCTAATTTTTTGTATTTTTAGTAGAGACAGGGTTTCACCATGTTGACCAGGCTGGTCTCAAACTCCTAACCTCAAGTGATCCACCCACCTCGACCTCCCAAAGTTATGGGATTATAGGAATGAGCAACCACAACTTACCCTAGATCTTATTCATTCTAACTGTATTTATGTACCCATTAACCATCCTCATTTTATCCTCCACTCCTGCTACGCTTCTCAGCCTCTGATAAGCATGATTCTACTATCTCCATGAATTCAGTTTGTTTGTTTTAATTTTTAGCTCCAACATATAAGTGAGAACATGTAAAATTCATCTCTCTGTGCCTGGCTTATTTTACTTAACATAATGCCTTCCAGTTCCATTCGTATTGTTGTAGGATTTCATTCTTTTTAATGGCTGAATAGTACTTCACTGTGTATATGTGCCACATTTTCTTTATCCATTTGTCTGTTGATGGACTTTTAGGTTGCTCATGATGCAAGTTTTGTCTATGCTTGAGCTGATGGATCCCCCAATTGTCATTATTTCATCATTACACATTGTATGCCTATATCAAAACATCACATGTACTCCATATATCCAACTATTATGTACCAATAATAATTATAAACAAAAAAATTTAATTAAAAAAAGAGAGTCCTTTCTATAGGAAGCCTTTATTAACACTCCACCTCAGGTTCTACCCCCAGCAAAGTTGGAAGCTAACTCCTCTTCCAGCTTAGCAACCTCTACTCAGTAATTGCCACTTTGCCTTGTTATTCTACGCTTGCATAATTTGTGTCTGTCTAGGAAGCAAGCTGCTGATGGAGAAAGCAATGGGTGTGCCATCTACTCTCTCCCTATCAGCAATGGAGCAGCCACCATTTAGGTAGGCTTAACATTTTCCATTTTGAATCCCATTAGCTTGTTCAATTCCATCAGCTTCTGGAACTACAATCAAAAATAAAAATCAACATACAGAGACAAAGAAAAATACCAAATTTCCTCTTCTTCTTGAGTAAATGGCACCATCACTATCCACTGGTTACTCAAGCAGGAGCCTTGCTTACCTCCCCACACCATTTAAATTTAGTTCCCCAAATCCTACGCATTCTACACCGTTGGCATTGCTAGGTTCCCCTGCCCTCTCTGTGCTACGCGGTGTCAAGTCAAGCCCTTCTCCTTTCTTTGCTTGTCCAAACTCTCCTCCCTCTCTTCAGTCTCTTGCTCAGTACATTTTCACATGGCGCAGATCTGTGTAAAAACTTTCAGTGACATTTTCCCCAGTCCTGGCCAAAACTAATGCCTCATCCTAAGCACAAGGCTGGTCCTGGTCAGGACCCAAATTCTTTCCAGCTTCATGTCCTGCATTATTCCCATTCACTGATGCTCTAACCCCACAGAGCTGTTTTTAATTCCTTGACTACATAGTGTAAGCCTTTGTCCATCCAAGTCTTTTACCCTCTCTCTCAAAGTGCTTTTCTTCCCCTACCCTTCACCCTGCCTTTTCCTACTATCAACCTCCCATTCCTCACAGAGACTCAAATAATATCTTTTTTGAAGCTATCTCCATCACATAGCAGTTCATACAACCTCTTCCCATAGCATTTACTATAGAGAATTGCTTTACCACCTATCACATTATAATCATTTTTATGCATTTCACTGACTAGGTCCATATATATATCTTTATGTAGAAATATTTATAAATAAATAAAGAAATATCAATCCTGATATACATATATATGTATATTTCTTTACTTTAAAGTAGAATGAGGAGTTAGCACTGGCCAGGATTTTTACTTTAAAGAAAGCATATATATATATATCAGGATATATATACACACATATCAGGATATATATAATGTAAATTATATATATATAATATAAATCTTATATTTATATCTCTCTCTTTCAGGATCCAGTCAATGAAATGCACAGTATATATAAATATGAAATATGTATACATTGCCACTAAATCAAATAAAAATTCTCAAAAGCAGGAACCATGTATACAATCAGTGCTTAATAAATAGTCACTTAAAAGAATGAGTAGAATCCTTTTAAACTACGCTTTTTGTTTTGTTTTGTTTTTCGAGACAGGGTTCGGCTCTGTTGCCCTGGCTGGCGTGCAGTGGCATGATTTCAGCTCACTGCAACCTGAGCCTCCTAGGTTCAAGCTATCCCCTCATTTCAGCACCCTGAGTAGCGGGGACCACAGGCATGCACCACTACGCCCAGCCTAATTTTTATATTTTTTGTAGAGATGGGGTTTTATCATGTTACCCAGGCTGGTCTCGAACTCCTGGCTCAAGCAATCCACCCACCCCAGCCTTGGCCTCCCAAAGTACCAGGATTACAAGTGTGAGGCACTGTGCTCGCCTAAGCTACATCTTAAGCAAAATTCTTAACAGTTAAAATTCTATATATTAGGGAGAAGGAAAGAATCATGTCCCCAGAGATGTGAGTGGTTCCCACAGCAGGTGTTCACATGGAGCATTCTAATCATATAGGCCGAAAAAGAAGCAAACCAAAGTTAGGGCCCTAAATGACAGCCTCTACAGCAACAGGCTGAAAATTCTTCCAAACTAACTCTGAGCCCCGCCTTCTTTACTGAGATCAACCAGTAGTCCATTTAAAAGTCTCAGCCACAAAACGGGGCATTCTTTCCTTGTGGTTCACATTACCCAGAAGCCTCCAGCTTCCCGGAATTTGTGTTAAGCAGTAGCTTTCAAAGATGATAATATTTGCCAACAGTCCCTGGGGCACTACTTTACATTTTCCTGAAACAAAAAGGGGATTATTTTGTTCGTATTCCTCATTTCTACAGGCCTTTGCATATATTAGTTCTTCCTCTTATGGCATTACATAGCAATCTCTTCCCATTAAATTATGAGAATACTTTATTGTCTTTTTAACATCAATTGTCAATTAAAGTTGACAACCAGGCTCCCTGACATTCTCATGAACATCTTACTCAGCATTCGGGTACTAATTTCCCACTCGCCTTAAGAAAGGCTGGTCACAGGCAGTAAGAAATAAATACTTAAGAATGTTATCTTTACGAACTTCCCATAATTACCTATTCAGTTCCATATGCCTGCATTATAGCTTCCCAAAACATAATCTTTGAAATTATGTCGAAAGAAAAGAATGATGCTGTGATTATCATCAATCTAATCAAATCCACTTATTTGATTATCGATAACTTATTTTTCTTCTCTGGCCTTTTTACAGCCTTTTTCATATCTCAGAAGTGTGCTTTATCACACTTCTCCAACCTAGGGATTAGCATGTCCAGATTCTGGCTTTCCTGCAAGGTCTAGTTTGAATGCCAATATCCCTCTATGAAATTCCCATGATGCCTCCCTGTCCAACATAATCTAGTCCCTTCTCTAATATTTTACACTACACTGTAGACATCACTCCATATGTCTTAACTTTCCTACTGCACTACAAGTTTCTTAAAGAAATAATACACATGCTCTTATGTTATCTTTAAAGGACTCTCAGAGTACTGAGTTTACAGGAGCACGCTATTGTTGGTTGAATAAATACATTTTTCTGCACATAAAATGCTATACTAGGTAAATGCGTGATTTAAAGATTTTACTGAATAATTAAGACAGATTTGGGGTAAGGTTTTTATAATTATACATACAGTATTTGATATATGTAATGTAATCAAGCTTCCACTGTTCTCTAGCTCAGGGATGCACCTTCTTCGCCTCTAAAAGTCTTACTCGTCACTGGAATAGAAGCTTCCTGAGGGTGGTGACTGATCCTATTGTTTCCTTCAGTGGCCCCTGTGCCTGGCTTGTAGTTAAGTATTCAATACATGTTAATTAGTAAATTAATCCCTTAAGATCCAGATCAATTTCTTTTGAAAACTTTTCCCAACCATCTCAGGGTTCACTTAACGCCTGATGCTACATATGTATGTGTATATACACGTATATTCATATATATGTACATGCATGCATATGTATATATGTTTTTTGCATGATACAATGATATAGTCATTCAAAGAAAGCATATCTATCCTGTAGGTAAGAAAACAGAGGGTAAGAGACCTTTAAGTAATGGGGTTACAAGCTGGTTAAGTGGCAGACCTTGAATTTTAACTCAAGTATGCCTATTCCACAGGGTTCTTGTTAATATACCACTGTGTCTTTTATCATTTCAAGAGGCTTAAAACTTCCCTCACTTTCCAAAATCAACAGCATAGTTACATAATCCTTCCAGGGTTAGCATTAATTTTAATATCTATAGTCCTTTGAGATCTTTTTCTCTTTCTGTTCTTTACTTTGCGATATGCTCCGGGAACGTGCTCTGCCTGTGATGAGATGTTCCATTCTAGTTATACACCACTTTAACTTCCTTTTCCATATATGAACTAACAATGCATTTTTCTTGGATTTCTCTCAGTTCTTGTAGTTTAATAAAGTTTCCCAAAACATGTTAGTGGTTTCTTCCCTCTGTGCACACTTCCTGCTTTCTACTAATCACCTCTCTCTTATGACGGTCCATCTCTCCACTAATAATACTTCATTTAGCATGGATTCACCAGCTCTCTTCTTATCTTTTCTAAATTATACAAACATCTTCATTGTAGAAATGTTAGAAAATACACATAAATTTAAAAAAATAGATAACTAGAAATAGCATCACCCCGAAAAAGTATTGTTAATTCTTCAGTCTCCATCTTGCTTTATTTTTACCTGAGTATATTAGTATACAGATATGGATTTTTTAAAATAAAATCATATATATATGAGTCACTTTTTGTTAAGAATTTGTCATTTAGTGTCCTGTGGACATTAAAAATCAGGCAGATGTGGTGGCACACGACTGTAATCCCAGCTACTCAGGAGGCTGAGGCAGGAGAATCACTTGAACCCAGGAGGCAGAGGTTGCGCTGAGCCAATATCGCGCCACTGCAGGCCAGCCTGGGCAACAAAAGCAAAACTACATCTCAAAAAAAAAAAAGGAGGGTTTTTTGGCAAACAATAAAATTTGTTACATAGTCAAATAAATCTCATTAATTATTAATTATATTATTCAGTTTCTCTAGAATAGTGCAGATTTTTGTCTCTTTGGTTGGTTAATGACTCACAGGAATATGCTAACATTCTCTCACCACAGATTTTTTTTCTTCACACATCACAAATAGATTTTGCATTATGTATTTTATCATTATGTTGCTGTTTTACCATTATTATATTTTATCATATTTTGCCATTTTATCATATTATATTTTATCATTACCATATTTTATCATTATGTCCCTTATATGGTTGCATAGTATTCCATGATGTATATGTTCTACATTTCCTTTATCCAGTCTATCATTGATGGACATTTGGGTTGATTTCATGTCTGTGCTATTGTGAATAGTGCTGCAAGGAACATATGCGTGCATCTTTATAATACAATGATTTATATTTCTTTGACTATATATCCAGTAATGGATTTGCCGTGTCAAACGGTATTTCTGGTTCTAGGTCTTTGAGGAATCACCACACTGAATTCCACAATGATTGAACTAATTTACATTCCCATGAACAGGGTAAAACCATTCCAACGTCTCCACAACCTCTCCAGCATCTCTATTCTGCTGGCATGAGATGGTATCCTATCACTGTTTAAATTTGCATTTCTCTGATGATCAGTGATGTTGAGTTTTTTTCATATGTTTGTTGGCCACATAAATGTCTTCTTTTGAGAAGTGTCTGGTCGTGTCCATTGCCTACGTTTTAATGGGGTTGTTTGGTTTTTTCTTGTAAATTTGCTTATGTTCCTTGTAGATTCTGGATATTAGACCTTTGTCAGATTAATGCATTGCACAAATGTTCTCCCATTCTATAGGTTGTCTATTCACTCTGATGATAGTTTCTTTTGCTGTGCAGAAGTCCTTCAGTTTAGTTAGATCCCAATTGTCAACTTTTGTTTAGGTTGCAGTTGCTTTTGACATTTTCACCATGAAATCTTTGCCCATGACTATTTGCTGAATGGTATTGCCTAGATTTTCTTGTAGGGTTTTTATAGTTTTGGATTTTACATTTAAGTCTTTAATCCATCTTGAGTTAATTTTTATATAAAGTGTAAGGAAGGGAGATTCAGTTTCAATTTTCTGCATATGGCTAACCAGTTCTCCTAGCACTACTTATTAAGTAGGGAATCCTTTCCCCATTGCTTGTTTTTGTCAGGTTTATCAAAGATCAGATGTGCAGTCTTATTTTTGAGTTCTCTGTTCTGTTCCATTGGTCTATATGTCTGTTTTGGTATCAGTACCATGCTGTTTTGGTTACTGTAGCCTTGTAATATAGTTTGAAGTTGGTAGCATGATGCCTCCAGCTTTGTTCTTTTTGCTTAGGATTGTCTTGGCTATATGCCCTCTTTTTTGGTTCTATATAAATTTTAAAGTAGTTATTTATAATTCTGTGAAGAATGTTAATGGCAGTTTAATGGGAATGGCATTGAATCTATAACTTGCTTTGGGCAGTATGGCCACTTTCATGATATTGATTCTTCCTATCCATGAGCATGGAATGTTTTTCCACTTGTCTGTGTCCTTTCTGATTTTCTTGAGCAGTGGTTTGAGTTCTCCCTGAAGAGGTCCTTTATTTCCCTTATTAGCTATATTCCTAGGTATTTTTCTTTGTAGCAATTGTGAATGGGAGTTTATTCCTGATTTGGCTCTCTGCTTGTCTATTGTTGGTGTATAGGAATGCTTGTGATTTTTGTACATTGATTTTGTATGCTAAGACTTTGCTGACATTGATTATCAGCTTAAGAAGCTTTGAGGCTGAGATGATAGGGTTTTCTAGACATAGGATTATGTCACCTGCAAACAGAGACAGTTTGATTTCCTCTCTTCCTATCTGAATAAACTTTATTTCTTTCTCTTGACTGATTGTCCTGGTCAGAGCTTCCAATACTATGCTGAATAGGAGTGGTGAGACAGGGCATTCTGTCTTGTGCCAGTTTTTAAGGGGAATGCTTCCAGCTTTTTTCCATTCAGTATGATATTGGCTGTGAGTTCATCATAAATGGCTCTTCTTATTTGTAGGTGTGTTCCATCAATACCTAGTTTATTGAAAGTTTTTAATATGAAGGGATGTTGAATTTTATTGAAGGGCTTTTCTGTGTCTTTTAAGATAATCATGTGGTATTTGTCTTTAGTTATGTTTATGTAATGAATTATGTGTATTGATTTGCATATATTGAGCCAGCCTTGCATCCTGGGGATGCAGCCAACTGGATCATACTGGAAAAGCTTTTTAATGTGCTGCTGGATTTCATTTGCTGGTATTTTATTGAAGATTTTTGCATCGATGTCCATCAGGGATATTGACTTGAAGTTTTTAAAAATGTGATTTTTGCAATCTTTTATGTAATCATGAGATATAGTTTGGATATTTGTTGCCATCCAAATCTCTTGTTGAATTGTAATCCCCAGTGTTGGAGGTGGGGCCTGGTGGAAGGTATTTGGATCGTGGGAACAGATCCCTTATGTCCTGGTGCTGTCTTCATGATAGTGAGTTCTCATGAGATTTGGTCACTGAAAAGTTGTGGTATCTCCCCCACACAACTCTCTCTCTCCTGCTCTTGCTCTCACCATATGGCATGCCTGCTCCTGCTTCACCATCAGCCATAATGTTAAGCTTCCTGAGGCTTCCTCAAAAGCAGAGCAGATACCAGCAGCATGCGTCCTGGACTGCCCACAGAACCATAAGCCAATTAAACCTCTTTTCTTATAAATTACCCAGTCTCAGGTATTTCTTTATGGCAAAACAAGAATGGCCTAATATACCATGTTTATTATAATTTTATCTACCCTGTTCTAAATTGAATAGTTTCAAGGTTCATTATTATCACCAGCCCTTCTATACCGTGATTTCTCACTTCAGGAAGTTTTTTTTAACTTATATTTTAATTTTGGTTGATTGGAGTTACTTTTTTCAAAATTAGTATAGTATACACTTTGAATCCTCAAATTTCCTAAAATAACATACTGCTGCTTTATGAATAACAAATTGGCTAGGTGTAGAATTACTGGATCACAAAATTTGTAGATGCTACTCCACTGACTTTCTGCAATCTAAATTTACAGAGTAGAAGTTTGAAGTTGAGCAAATATAATAATCATCCAAAAATATGTGTGCGTATGTGTGTGTGTCTTTGTGTGTGCATTTGTGTGTGTCTGCATATAATCAGGCACAGTTGAATCCTGAGGAAGTTAGGAAAAGCTTTAGAGATACATTGAGCTGAATTCTGAACTATTAATTTGGTACATATGTATAAGTTCCTAATATGTGCAAGGTGTAGAGGGCATAGTGGGAAATAATAAAGATAATGTCCTGCCCACCTGAAGCTTACATTCCAGTGATAAGTAAGAGTTTTCAAAACAAAATATGAATAATTCCATAAAACTTTAAAGGCAAGAAAGCCACCAAGACAATTCTAGGTGTTGTTCATTTTGTCATTAATTTTACATTAAGCACAGGCATATCTGGATTATTCTTTTGTTGAGAAATATCTTTGCTTCGTTTGTTCTCTCCCTTTCGGGATCACTAATTATGCACATTTTACACCATTATTATTTGTTTCTTGTATCTATTATCTTCCTTCTAATTCTCTAGTCTCCTTATCCATTTCCTCTGTGTTCTCGAAGAGCTCCTTATACTCATCTTAACCGGTTTGATTCTCTGCAGTGGTGATTCCACTCTTCATTGCTTCTTATGCCATTACAATGTCTGTTGTGGTCTTACTTGTTCCCTTACATTGTAGTCTCACATTTCTTTTTTATTCTCATTCGGTTGTCTTAGTATACATCTTCTATCTCTTATTCAAAGAAATCATAATTTTGTTTAAGTATCCTGAAATTGCTAAGCAAATGCTCCCTAAAACTGAACTGTCTTTCCTGGAGTATGTTCAGCCTTCGGTTTGGGAATGCTATGATAATCCTCTACTTTTATGCGGCAGAATATTTTATTTATCCCATTTTTTACTTTGTTTTGTTTCATTGCTGTTTATTCGTTTTATCTAAAAAGTAAAATGGGGTGCAGAAGCACGTGCCTATAATCTCAGCCCTTTGGGAGGCTGAGGCAGGAGGAGCCCTTGAGTACAAGAGTTCTGGATTGAGTACAAGAGGACAGTTGAGACCACATCTAAAAATAAAATCTTAGTAGGGTGTGGTGGTGTGCACCTATGGTCCCAGCTACTCGGGAGGCTGAGGTGGGAAGATTGCTTGAGCACAGGAGTTGGAGGCCGCAGTGAGCTGTGATCACACCACTGAACCATATCACACCACTGCCTGGGTGACAGAGTGAGATTCCATCTTAAATAAACAAACAAAATCATTTTTAAAATATATTATTGAGATAAATGTAAAGAAGAAATCTTAGCACTAGTTTGCAGTTGCACCTTCTAGTGTGAAAAAACTTTAAACGAGTAAGCAAAGAAATATCCGATGTGAATCGGGGAAAGTCATTTAAGAAAAGGGAGTCCTATGAGAAAGAATACTTTGGGGACCGCTTTTGTTGGGGTGATTACCTAGATCTCTTGAGAAATGGCATTTAAGATAAAATGTAGGCCAGGTGCAGGAGCTTATGCCTGTAATTCCAACACTTTGGGAGGCCAAGGTGGGTGGATCACCCAAGGTCAGGAGTTCGAGACCAGCCTGGCCAACATGGTGAAACCTCATCTCTACTAAAAATACAAAAAATTAGCCATGCGTGGTAGTGCACGCCTGTAATTCCAGCTACTTGGGAGATTGTGGCACAGGAACTGTTAGAACCCGGAGGCAGAAGTTGCAGGGAGCCAAGACCATACCAGTGCACTCTAGCCTAAGAGACAGAGAAAGACTCTGTCTCAAAAAAAAAAAAGAAGAACAATGTAAAAATACCAGCACATGCAGTGCCCTGAGGTCAGAAACACTCTAGTTCTTCTCCACCTCAATCACTCAGCAGGAGATAAAGAGGTTGGAAAAAAAACAGGTCGTTCCCACTGTTGGACAAGCTTGGAAGTTCTTGGAAATGCCATGAGAAGTTACTAGGATCTTTAGGGGAAAGGAATGACATGGTCTGATTGATCCTTCAAGTTCGTTTGGACTGCTATCTGAAGAATGGGGTGGAAAGAAAAAAGGAGAAGGAGGGGCCAGTTAGGAAGGTTTATTAGTAATCCCAGTAAGAAACTACAGTAGTTTGGATTAAGACAGAAAGATTGAAGCTATATTTTGGAATGAGAATGTCAGATTAAATGGACTGGATTAAATGTGGTGGAGAGAAGTTTGTTAAATAAGGACAAAAAAATTATTAGGCTTTTGGCTTGAACAACTGGGTGGATAGTGCTGCTGTTTTCTGAGACGTGAAAGGCCAGCAGAAGAACAGGGTTAGGGCTGGAAATCAAGAATTTAGTTTTGGACATGGTAGGCTTGAGATGCATTTTAAAAAAATAGGCAACATGGAGACTCTGTGGAGAAATAGTAGATGGAAATAGAAACTTTGAATGCCTCTGTATCATCAGGATGCAGAGATATTTAACATGAATGGATTAGAGCACCTTGGGTAAAAGTATAGAGGGAAATGAGGAGGTAGCCAAATACCACAACCTCAGGGACGCCAAAGTTTAGGCATGTAGTAGAGAAAAAAGAGGTGAGAGGAGAACCCAAAGACTGTGGAGTCACAGAAGCCAAGAAAGAAAGGTGTTTCAAGGAGTGGTTGACTTTCATTTAAAATGACAAAATGAAGCGACTTCTACACACTTCTCTCAGAAATCTCCTTCAAACAACAAAGAGAATGAGAACAGAAACACAAATCCCAACTTTAATGAATGCTGGAGACATTTGTAGCCCACAAAAATATGAAGATTGAAAGAGGTGGAAGGATAGTAACTACCTATAAAAATAGTAGAAAGTGAAATGAGTGCTTGCAGAGCGATACTGACGACAACGAAGTTCACTGACTCTGCCAAACCCTGAAAAGTCACAGAAAGGGGGGTTGTCCAGGGTAAAAAAGAGAGAAAAATAGAGAATGAAGCCTTGGGATTTTGGATCTCTTGCTCCACAGTATGAATGGACAACCAAGTATTTCCAGACACTTACAGTAATATAAAAATAGATAAGTTGAAGAGGAAAAAAGTGCAAAAGCAGAAGAAATCTTGAAACTTAAAACACTGTAATTACTCTGTTCAGAATGATAAGAATATATTGTGTCTATAAATCAGCAACAGGAAGCTGCATAAAAGAAAGATTCAGAAAGCAAGAAAGAGATCTTGGAAATAAAAATATAATTACAATGACTTTTTAAAAATCAATAGAGCAATTGGAAGATTAAAATCAAGAAAATCTCTCAGTTTTCTTTGGAATTAAGGATTTGTTAATAATAATGTAAAAAACTTCCTCCCAGAAACTAGAACAAGAAGAGAAAGTTTTTTGCAATTAAATGATCAGTCCAGCATCTGATGAAGCCTAGTTAGTAGGAACATCTGAGTGGTAATGAATGCCAGCTGCTCTGATGAAAAAACAGGGTCAAGCCAGAAGATAAGAACCAGAAAAAAAGAACAGAGAAAATAACGGGAGGAAAACTATTTTACATACACACACTTAATTCCCAGAATTAAAGGACATAAAATTATAAATTAAAAGGATCCACAATTACACAAAATGAATATTAAAAGATACCCTAGGACACGTGACAATAAAATTTTAGAACACCAGAAATAAAAAGAAGATCCTAAAAGCTTCCAGACAGAAAGACAGGTCCCATGGAAGTAACAGAAATAGAAATGCTGTTTGGCTTTACAACAGCTACATCCAAGGTAGCAGCACATGGGACAGGTTGGAAGCCTGGCTGCTGGCTTTGAATACTGACTCTATATGAGCAATGTTACCTTGCACAGTCAATTCCTCATGGGAAAAATGACATTAATGATGGTATCCAGCTCATGTGCTATTATGAGGATTAGGAGCATTCATATTTATACAGTGCTTAGACCCGTGTCTGGTACCTAATATTTGCAATTTAAGTATTTTCTAAATATGCTTAAAGAAGATAAATTGAACAAGTGTTTAAATTCTGAGGGTAAATGAGTAAATGAGCTGCCACTTGCATGTCAGTACCTAACTAAAACTCTTAAATAGGTATGAGAATAGAAAAGACATCTTTTTTTAACAGGGAGTCTCATTCTGTTACGTAGGCTGGAGTGCACTTGGCTCACTGCAACCTCCACCTCCCGGGGTCAAGCGATTCTCATGCCTCAGCTTTCCCAGTAGCTGGGATTACAGGTGCTCACCACTGCACCCGGCTAATTTTTGTGTTTTTAGAAGAGATGGAGTTTTGCATTGTTGGCCAGGCAGGTCTTGAACTCCTGACCTCAGATGATCCACCCACCTCAGCATCCCAAAGTGCTGGGATTACAGGAATGAGTAGGGAAAAAAAAACAAAAAACATCGTATTTTCAGGCATGCAACGTCATCCCCAAAATTTACTTCCTCTGCACCTCTTCTCAGGAAGCTCCAGAATTATAAGCATCACGAAAAACAGGGATTAAACTAAGAAAGAAGATAGTAGGCAGGTAATAGGGAACCTAACAGAGGAGAAAAGCAAAGTCCCAGGATGACAGCTGGATAGCAGGCCTAGAGGGTAATCACTGAAGATCAAAGGACGGTCTTCAGAAAAATAAATGGAATGGATAGATTTCTGCCAGATTTGACCATGTCGAACATCATACTAAGGAAGAAAAATTAGCAAAGGCTACAAGGTACAAGGAAATGAACAAATGAAAATAAATCAGACAATTACTAAGTACAGGAAAAACAGAAAGTTGAATAAGAAAAAGAAATAATCAGTACACCACTTGGCCAAGCTGAAATCAATATTAATTTAGTCCAGCAATACAAAGGCTTAATAGAGATATAAGTAGAAACTATGATGTAACTATTCCAGAGGATTAAAAGCGGGTAAGAGTTGGTGGTTGGGAGAGATGTGTGCTAAACAGCATCTACCAAAATGGGAAGCCAATATAATCTCTAAAATTAAAAAATAAGAGCACTGACATATCATTTAGAAATATGGAGGTAAACACAGCACTGGAATATTTACCCTAAATAGTGAGCATGGATTCTCCTGAGCTTTCTTATTAATCCTAGGCACCACTTAAAATCACCTCTTAAATCCAACTGGAGGGCTGATGATATATAGTCTTCTCATAGCTATTCCAGAAGAAATCTAAAGAAGGTTGGAGAGCGCTGAGGCCAGGCCTGCCTGGGATCAAGTGAGGATGAGGAAATCCTCTTTATTGTTTGACTTCCATGTTTCACCCTCTCTCATAGGAAGGCAGATTCTCATATCTATTGCTGTTTGGTTTGATAGTCACTCTTGGTACATCCACCCATTTTTTTTCTTTTTTTTGAGACAGAGTCTCGCTCTGTTGCCTGGGCTGGAGTGCAGTGGCATGATCTCAGCTCACTTCAACCTTCACCTCCCAGGTTCAAGCGATTCTGCTGCCTCAGCCTCCTGAGTAGCTGGTATTACAGGCACAAACCAGCACGCTCAACTAATTTTTGTATTTTTAGTAGAGATGGGATTTTACCCTGTTAGCCAGGATGGTCTCGATCTCCTGACCTCCTGATCTACCTACCTCCACCTCCTAAAGTGCTGGGATTACAGGCATGAGCCACCATGCCTGGCCATCCACCCATTTGATACAGTTTCCCATTCTCTTGGTGGGAAAGTGAGCACTGGTACTCATGTTTGGGAAAGTCCTTATTTTCCTTGATGTGAAGCCCCAAGTTACTAAGAAGATGAATCAAAGAAAATACTCATTTACTCTTTGTTGCTATAAGCTGTGCTCTTATAGCCACATCTCCTACTCTTCCTCAACTTTTCTCTTTAAATTAAGGGGTTCTAGTTGGGCTTTCAGGATTTCCTTTCTCTGTCTTCAGTCTGGGCTCATTGCACCATAACTAATAGAAATTCTTTGAATTTTGTGGAATGTGGTTGGCAATATTCCCTGGTTTCAAAACAAATTAGTTGGGAGTATTTTGTTTTTTGAACGTCTCTTGGCCATATCCAGTTCTGAGAAAAGCTTCAGAAACTTATACGTAAACTCAGAGGCCTGTGGCAAGGTTACTTGATTCTCCTAAATGTGCTTAATTCATGTCTAAATGTCCCTATAAAAAGTATCAAATTGTAGTATATTGAAAATAGACCTTTTCACATTCACAACCTAAAGAGGCTTCTGTTGTAATGTATACTAGATAGTGCCACCTGGTCCTGTATTGACTGAATTATACAAGGATGTATATTGTTAGGAAGGATGTTTAAAATTCTAATACAAACAAAATGGAATATAGTCACAAAATGAAATATTTAGCCACAAAAAGGAATGAAGTTATTCAACACAGATGAAACTTGAAAACATTATACTAAGTGAAGAAGCTAGTCACAAAAGGCTATTATTGTATGACTCCATTGGTATGAAATGTCCCAGAGAAAACAAATCTTCAGACACACACAGTACTGGTTCAGGGTACAGGGGAGAGGGAAATGGAGAATGATCGCTGTGAGTACAGTGATGAAAATGTTTTGGGAGGGAGAGATCCAAGATGGCCGACTACAAGCAGCTCAGGATTGTAGCTCCCAGAGAAAGCG
>PVKP010012626.1:0-57767 GCA_004027715.1 Plecturocebus donacophilus
CCTCCGCCTCCCAGGTTCAAGCGATTCTCCTGCCTCAGCCTCCAAAGTAGCTGGGACTACAGGCATGAACTACCATACCCAGCTAGTTTTTGTATTTTTAGGAGAGATGGGGTTTCACCATATTGGCCAGGCTGGTCTCGAACTCCTGACCTCAGACGATCCACCCGCCTCAGCCTGCCAAAGTGCTAGGATTACAGGCATGAGCCGCCGCACCCAGCCTGTTTGATCAAATTAGGTTTATACTTTACTTTGAAGCCCACGTCTTTAAATTTTTTACATCATAAGCATCCTGCCATATCATGAAACATTCTTTCAATGCATTGATAATGACTGCATAGCAGTCCACAATTTCAGCAACCATCCACCGCTCAATACTTAGGTTGTTTCTAACATATGGCTTCTCATTTTTCTTTTAACAGACCAACCCACACACAGTTCATCCCATCGTGTCCTCACAGTGGGAAACCCTGCAACTCTGATACCACCCATTGCGCGACTTATCTCACACAAGGATGAGTAAGACAATGACTTTCAACCAAATATCAGCAAGTTTTATTATAGAAGGAACTACTTGCCTTCCCTAACCCATCCCCCAGTTTTGCTGACAATAATCCATTTGGTTACCGGGTTGATTTCTCTATTAGGCGCAAATGCAATAAACTGGGGTGTGGAGCAGGGTGGCTCATGACTGTAATCCTAGCACTTTGGGAAGCAGGTGGATCACCTGAGGTCAGGAGTTTGAGACCAGCCTGGCCAACATGGTGAAACCCCCACCTCTACTAAAAATACAAAAAAATTAGCCGGGTGTAGTGGTGCATGCCTGTAATCCCAGCTACTTGGGAGACTGAGGCAGAATTGCTTGAACCTAGGAGGCGGAGGTTGCAGTGAGCCATGATCACGCCACTGCACTCCAGCCTGGGTAACAAGAGCAAAATTCCATCTCAAAAAAATAAAAAAATAAACAAGTAAGTTGGGTTAAAGGTATGAAACATCTGACAGCAAATATCCACAGGGTCCAGGCATAGACTTAGCTTCCCCTCAAAACAGATTCCAGAATTCAGTAGACACCTTCCACTCTTCCCCAGAAGTAACAGATTTCCCTCCAACAGATCACCTGGCACAGGTCAGAACTCAACCCGAAAAGCGCAATTCAGCATCCATTAAAAACAGGTCAAGGCCGGTGTGGTGGCTCACACCTGTAATCTCAGCACCTTTGAGAGTCCAAGGCAGGTGGATCACGAGGTCAGGAGATCGAGGCCATCCTGCCCAATACGGTGAAACCCCATCTCTACTAAAATACAAAAATTAGCCGGCTGTGGTGGTACGTGCCTATAATGCCAGCTACACGGGAGGCTGAGGCAAGGGAATCGCTTGAACCTGTGAGGCGGAAATTGCAGTGAGCCAAGGTCGCGCCACTACACTCCAGCCTGGCAACAGACTAGGACTCCGTATCAAAAAAAAAAAAAACAGATCAGAAATAGGTATGTCACTGAACACCCTGTGTGCTCACTTTAGTGTCTGAAACAAGAGTGCAGAAAAACAAGGAACTGGAGCCAGGAACCTGGGCTCACACTAAGACTCGCTGTGTGGTTTTGGGCAAGTCACTTCCCCTCTCTGGGCCTTGGTTTCAACATCTCCAAAGTAAACCGTTTGCGTTAGATGACCCTCAATGACCCTTCCAGCTCTGAATGAGGCCCTTGGGCCTCACCAGTTCTGTAAGTGACCAGTGACCATACACCATGATGTCAACTCACAAGTACAGCTCCTCCCAGATTGCTGCTGCCTGGAGGGAAGACAAGAACGCACAGAAGAAAAAGGCCTCACACCTAGGTCCCCTATGGAGCCACTGGTCAGAGGAAAGGGGGACACCTCAGACTGCTCTCTAATTCAGGGGTCTGGGTAGAATTCTGACTTCATATTTGAAAAATCTACTAACCTTTATCACATAAGCCTATCTTCTTACTAAGACAAAGGTATTTATCACATTTTTAAAAAGTGACTGATTCATAACAATCCTACAAAATACCGGAGTTAGAACAGGAGCAAGTCATCACCATATCAACGCCAAAGGGGAGGTTTCTGTCTTTATTTTCTAACTGGCAATGACAAGCTTTTTACAAAACCCAGGCAAGCTGCAAGTCAGTGATAAAGGCCACTTGAACAGAGACAGGCCCAGATAGGCAAGGACACTGGGTGACCTCTAAGACCCAGAAGAGCCTCACTGGTTTTAAGGTAATGCCCAGCAGGAATGAGGCAGGGGTGTCCCAGGTGATGAAGGGGGCTGCTGACGCTGTGTAAGTCAACACCAGACTCTTTCCAGAAACAAAAGCTCAAGTTCAAATACGTACTAGGAAAAATTGATAGTCTCTGGATTCCAACCAGCTCTTCAGCCTCCAGGTGGGAGCTTTTGCAGGGTTCAGAGCTCCCCTAAATGGACAGAGATGTCCATCGAGATGACCAGGCTACCTCCTTCCACACCTGCCTGCACCTGCTGCACGTGCATCCCTCCCTGCCCCTAGGTTATGAGTTCTGCAGGTTCTAGAAAGTTCTGCTCTCCTTTCCCACCCCACCTCTCTCGCCCCCATCCTCTTTCTCTCTCTCCCTCTCTTCCTCCCCAATCACCCTTGGTAGAGGCAGGAAGCCAACAGAACCCCAGGTTTCAGATGAGAAAGGTGATACTCAAGAGACAAGATCAGCCCAAGGTCACACCAGCCTCAGCAAGAGTCCAATCCACTCTCCAAACTCGAAGTCTTTCTCCTATCACATTTTCACATCGGTCCTGTGGGTGCTGCCTCTGAAACAGCTCCTCTTGTCCCACAACCACTACCCTACCCCGTCCAGGTCCAGCCTGCTGCCTCTCCCCAGCGCCGCACAGCCTCTGGGCCTCTCCCAGCAAGACCACTGCCATCGCCTGGCCCAGCAGGGGCAGGTGGCCGCAAGCTGGCTAAGAGCCGGACAGGGCTGCGATCCGCCATCGTCTGGCCGTGCAGCTTACTTAACCTCACTGAGCCTGAGTGCCCTCATCTGTAAAAAAAGGATAATAACCCTGCCTCTGAGGGTCACTTGAAAGAAAGGAAGCACATAAAGCTTGCCTTAAACCCGGCCCAGTAAGGGCAGACACACATGCAGGCTCCTCACAGCCCACCCCACCCAAAGGCTCCAAACACCACTCCCCACTTCAAAATCCTCCCACATTGAAAACACATGGCCACACAAACGCTGGTACACAAATGTTCTTTGCAGTGTCACTCACAATAGCCAAAAAGTAGAAATGACACAAACGTCTATCAACTCATAAAAGGATAAACAAAACATGGTATCTCTCTATGATAAAATATCATTCAGCCATAAAAAAATAATAATAATAATAAAGAACAACGCAGTGATACCTGCTCCAGTATGGATGGACCTTGAAAACATTATGCTAAGTGAAATAGCCAGAATCAAAAGCACACACAGTGTATGATTCTACTCACATGAAATACACAGAACAGGTAAATTCACAGAAACAGAAAGCAAATTGGTGGTTGCCAGGAGATGGGGAAGGGAGAAATCAGGAGCAAGTACTGGTGGGCATGGGATTTCTTTTGTGAGTAATGAAAATATTCTGGAACTAGACAGCAGTGATGGTTGCACAATTCCGAATATACTAAAAACAACTGAACTGTATGTTTTTTTTTTTTTTAAGATGGTGTCTCACTCTGTCACCCAGGCTGGAGTGCAGTGGCATGATCTCCACTCACTGTAACCTCCGCCTCCAGGGTCCAAGCGGTTCTCCAGCTTCAGCCTCCCAAGCAGCTGGGATCACAGGCATGTGCCACCACGCCCCGCTAATTTTTGTATTTTTAGTAGAGATGGGGTTTTACCATGTTGGTCAGGCTGATCTTGAACTCCTGACCTCAAGTGATCCACCTGCCTCGGCCCCTGAAAGTTCTGGGTTTACAGGCATGAGGCACCACACCCAGCCTGGAACTATATGCTTTTTAAATGGGTGAATTGTGCTGTATGTAAATTATATCTCAGCAAAGCTGGTATTTTTTTTAATTGCCATCAAAAATACAACAAAAAAATAAAATGATTAATATTTACAACATGAAAAGAAAATTCTTCTGTGGGCCAAGAGAGTTGGCTCATGCCTGTAATCCCAGCACTTTGGGAGCCCGAGGCAGGCAGATCACGAGATCAGGGGTTCGAGACCAGCGTGGCCAACACAGTGAAACCCTGTCTCTACTAAAAATACAAAAAAAACTTAGCCAGGTGTGGTGGCATGTGTCTGTAGTCCCAATTACTCAGTAGGCTGAGGCAGGAGAATCACTTGAATCCAGGAGGTGGAAGTTGCAGTGGGTGGAGACCACACCATTGCACGCCAGCCTGGGTGACAGAGGGAGACTCCGTCTCAAAAAAAAAAAAAAAAAAAAATGGCTGGGCATGGTGGCTCATGCCTGTAATCCCAGCATTTTGGGAGGCCAAGGCAGGTGGATCACGAGGTCAGAAGTTCAAGACCAACCTGGTCAAGATGGTGAAACCCTGTCTCTACTAAAAAGACAAAAATTAGCCAGACATGATGGCAGGCGCCTGTAATCCCAGCTACTCTGGAAGCTGAGGCAGAATAATTGCTTGAACCTGGGCGGGAGAGGTTGCAGTGAGCTGAGATCATGCCACTGCACTCCAGCCTGGGCGACAGAGTGAGATTCTGTCTGAAAAAAAAAAAGAAAAGAAAATCCTTCCATGATATCTCATTCTCTACAAGATAGAGTCTAAATCACACAGGCATCCTCCAAGTCTAGGCCAGCCTACCTTACCAGAAACACCCTGCATTTGCCCAGCAAGACCCCTCGCTGTACCCCAAATGAGTCTTCCCCACTGCAGGCCTGGGCTCCTAACATTCACCCCACAACAGCGACAGTTACTCACTTGGCCTGATTCTTGTCTCAAGTCCTGGTTGTTCCTCTGAGGCCTGCACTGCCTACGACTTGAAACTCCCTGACCAGCCCATCTACCTCCCCAACTAAGCTGGAGCCTCCTAAAGGAAAGACACCTGGAGCAGCCTGTTTCCCTCCTCTCCTGCCCCCACCCCTCAGGGCAACAGTAACAACAGCTGTCACCATGACTTCCCATATGCAAAATCCTTGACAAAATGACAGCGGCCCTTATCAACCTGATTTACAAGTAAAGAAACTAAGGTGTGAAGTGAGGAAAGGGTAGGGAGGAAGCAGGGGAGGAATTTGATCAAGGCGTGGTGCAAGGGGCAAAGCTAGGATTTGAACTCAACATTCTCTTCCCAAGGTGCTAGCACACACTGCCTTCCTAAGATATAACCAGGAATGTGTAGACAGGTAGTAGGTGTCAGTCATATTTCATTCTGCAAGTGTTCATCCAACATTCACATCATTTGGGTTTAAAGCTAGATACTGGAGAGCAGACACTCCCTAAAATATATTTCGCTAAAAATAAAATGAGTGCACCTGTTGACCTTTGCAGTCAGGTTATCTACAGCTAGGCTCAGCTGGTTTCTGGCTACAGTTAGACTTTTTCTGGGTGCCACCAGACAAGTGCAGATTTCAGTACAAAACATAAACAATGCTTTGACATCTTCCCTGAGCATTAAAGAAAATGTAATTTATTTTTTTAAAAAGGATCACACAAAACATGTTCTATGTGAGTCACACACACAGACAAAAAGTGGTGCAAGGCAGAGCCCAGCTGGCATGTGTGCAAATGCAAATTAAATTTAAAATCCTGGCTGAGCTGGGTGTGGTGGCTCAAGCCTGTAATCCCAGCACTTTGAGGGGCCAAGGCAGGTGGATCATCTGAGGACCGGAGTTCGATACCACCCTAGCCAACATGATGAAACCCCGTCTTTACTAAAAATACAAAAAATTAGCCGGGTGTGGTGTGGGTGTCTATAATCCCAGCTATCAGAAGGCTGAGGCAGAAGAATCACTTGAACTCGCCAGCTGGAGATTGCAGTCGGCCAATATGGTGTCACGGCACTCCAGCCTGGGCAATGAGCAAAACTGCATCTCAAATAAATAAATAAATAAATTTAAAATCTTTTCTTTTAATGATAATACCCAGTGCCGGGATGGACGAAATGAAACGGGCAGTCTCATACATTCCAATAGCAACGTAAACAACGAATTCCTTTTGGAAAGTCATTATGCAAGTGGTGTCTAGTATCAGAAAGATGTCTGGAAATTAACCCTGAAGAAAGAATTTCTGCTTCACAGAAAATACTGTATTCATGAGGACATTGGTCCTTGCACCACTTGAAATGGTGAAAAATTGACTACTGCTTAAATCTCTAGGAAAAAGGCTAAATGAATTACAGTACAAACACTTCATGCAGCATTCTGTAGCTATTAAACATCACGGTTTATATCATCCATGTAGCAACATGGAAAAAGTAAAAAGTTCTCTTTATTTAGTCTTTCAGCATTAAAGGATCTGAAACTGTCCCTGCTCTGTGATTATAATTATTTTAAAAAAGAAGCCACCTGGAATAAATCGTGTTCTAACTACTTTAAAATTATAACAGTTTTGTGATGGGGGGATAAACAGCTTTTTTTTTTCTTTCTCTAGTTTCTATATTTCTTTTAACATTGTTATACCACCGTTACCTAACTAAGAAAAAACAAATTTTTCTAAATGACCAAGCTCATTTTGAAGCTTCTCGGTGTCACATAAACACTGAGGCCTGCCTGCCCCAATGACAGCAGCCACTTGAAATGCAGCTCTCGCTGCTCTTTCTTCTGTTTATCAAAACAGGGCAAAGCCACCCAGAAAACTTGCCTCAGCAAGGTGACCTGACCTCAAGCCAATCACAGTCACAAATCTTCATTTCCAATAAAAACAATCACAACGAAGAAAAGCACCCAGCTACCAGTTATGGAAAAGCAAAGGATTGATGAGCTGGGAATGACAGGACAGTGAATTACTGTTTTTGCTTGTTTTCTTGGGTTTTTTGTACTAACCATAGTCACAAGGCTTAGCACAAAGTAGGCACTCAATAAGTATTTGAAGCAGGGCCGGGTGCAGTGGCTCGTGCCTGTAATCCCAGCACTTCTGGAGGCTGAGGCGGGCAGATCACGAGGTCAGAAGATCGAGACCGTACTGGCTAACATGGTGAAACCCCATCTCTAGTAAAAATACAAAAAATTAGCTGGGTATGGTGGCACGCGCCTGTAATCCCAGCCACTCGGGAGGCTGAGGGAGGAGAATGGCTTGAACCCAGGAGATGGAGGTTGCAGTGAGCCCAGATCGCACCACCGCACTCCAGCCTGGGCAACAGAGAGAGACTCCATCTCAAAAGAAAAAAGTATTTGAAGTAGAAAAAATGCATTTGCCTGTTTGTAAATTTTAAGGGAGTGAGGCTTGGCACAGTGGCTCACACCTGTAATCCCAGCATTTTGGGAGGCTGAGGTGGGTGGATCACTTGAGGTCAGGACTTTGAGACCAGCCTGATCAAAATGGTGAAACCCTGTCTCTACTAAAAATACAAAAATTAACCAGGCATGGTGGTGCACACCTATAATTCCAGCTACTCAGGACGCTAAGGCACGAGGATCACTTGAACCCGGGAAGTGGAGGTTGCACTGAGCTGAGATCCTGCCACTGCACTCCAGCCTTGGTGACAGAGCAAGACTCCATCTTAAATTTTAAAAAAAAAAATGTTTTAAACGGGAAAATGCACTCATTTTCCCATTTAAGAAAATGAAGGGAGTGCCCATAGTCCCTGAGTACCAAGGCCCAAAACGCCATGCATACCCCTGGCCTGAACATTGCACTCCCTGCGGTCTCATCAACAGAAGCTGTGCTTGCAAGTGAGCAGGCAGGAAACTGGTACTTTTGTCACCAACTTGACAACAAAACAGTCAGAAAACTGAAATGCCACTGGGAGAGTAAATGTCAAAGGGGGAGGGGTAGCTAACAGTTTACCAAGTATCTCTGCACCACTACCTGTTCCGGGGCCTGTGGGCATGATTTCATAGAGTCCTGCCTAACACTCTGACTCTAGCACCAAGAAGCCTAGGCTTGAACTCTGACTCCTTAACTGATTGGCTGTGTGGCCTCAGACTGCTTGCTTAGCTTCTCTGCGTCTCATTTTCCTCTCCTGTAAAATGAAAGCAAGAAGAGACCTACCTCATTGGGCGTCATGAGGATTCACTCAGCCAATACACACAAACCCCTGGGTACAGTGTCTGGCACAAGCACAGCATCTGTCAGTTACTTATTAGCATCGTGCTTACATTTTGCAACCCAGACAAACTGAACCTCACAGAGGTTTTAGTAATGTCCCAAGGTCACACAGTTTTGTAAGAGGCAGTGCTGGGATTCAAACCCAAATCAAAGGATCTGTGTTCTTTTTACCAGAGCAAGCTAAACCCCACCTTCAGGATTATTATGATTCCCGCCCCAAAAATTATTATGATTCTGCACACACACACATACACACACACACACACACACACACACACACACACATACACACACACACACACACACACACACACACACACACACACAATTTAGGGCTGTCATTGCAAAAGGTAAGAATATTATGAGATAGGCCAGGCGTGGTGGCTCACGCCTGTAATTCTACCACTTTGGGAGGCCAAGGTGGGTGGATCACCTGAGGTCAGGAGTTTGAGACCAGCCTAGCCATCATGGTGAAACCCCATCTTTAAAAGAAAAAAAAAAAAGAATATTATGAGATAATAAGAAGTGATATGGGGCCGGGTACAGTGGCTCATGCCTATAATCCCATGGCTTTGGGAGGCTGAGACGGGGAGATCACTTAAGACCAGGAGTTCAAGACCAGCCTGGCAAACCTGGCAAAACCCGTTTCTACAAAACCACAAAAATTAGCTAGGTGTAATGGTACACACTTGTAGTCCCAGCTACTGAGAAGGCTTGGGCACGAGAATCGCTTGAACCTGGGAGGCAGAGGTTGCAGTGAGCCAAGATCGCACCAATGCACTCCAGCCTGGATGACAGAATGAGACTCTGTCTCAAAATTTAAAAAAATACTAATTCCAGTCTATTGTAACCTGTGGATAATACCAGCTCCATGTCAGGGTGGTTCTTTCAATTCATTCACCAAACAAGCTTGCTTTTGAGGCACCCTCTGTCCTACACATGAGGATACCAGACATACAGGGTTCCACCCTCCTGAACTCATAATCCAGGAAGTAGGCAGACCGACAGAAAGGAGTAGGTGATGAGGATGAGAGGAAATGAAGGAGAATGACGGGTAGAGGGGCCTGAGTGATGAGAAGGAGCCGGAAGGGGCCTGAGTGATGAGAAGGAGCCGTACCAGGCCCTGAGGGAGAGGGGTAGGGTGGGTTCAAATGTCTGTTGTACTCGGGCCAGATGACTGCAGTCTGTGAACAGGGAGTGAGCAGCCAGGATGAGGTCGGTGGGTAGAGGGGAGGGAGGGGTCTGATCAACCTGATCTAAGGTTCAGAGTCTTGCAGGCCACTGCCAGGGCTTATACTAAGAGCAATATGAAGCCATGTAGGCTTTTAAGCATGGAATAACACAACTCAGTTTACAGAGTAAGAAGCAAGCCAGGTGAGGTAGCTCACACCTGTCATCCTAGCACTTGGGGAAGCCAAGACACAAGGTTCGCTTGAGCCCAGGACTTGAAAACCAGCTATGGCAACATAGTGAGACCCACATCTCTACAAAAAAAAAAAAAAATTTAAATTAGCCAGGAGAAGTAGCACACAACTGTAGTCCCAGCTACTCAGGAGGGTGACGTGGGAGGATCGCTTGAGCCCAGGAAGTCAAGGCTGCAATGAGCTGTGATCACACCACTGCGCTCCAGCCTGGCAACAGAGCAAGACCTTATCTCAAAAAAAAAGAAAAAAGCCAGGGGCGGTAGCTCATGCCTGTAATCCCAGCACTTTGGGAGGCCGAGGCAGGTAGATGACCTGAGGTCAGAAGTTCAAGACCAGCCTGGCCAACATGGTGAAACCCCATCTCTATTGAAAATACAAAAAATTTAGGCGTGGTAGCGCAAGCCTGTAGTCCCAGCTACTAAGGAGGTTGAGGCAGGAGAATCACTTGAGCCCAGAAGGAGGAGATTGCAGTAAGCCAATATCATAATACTGTACTCCAGTCTGTGTGACAGACCAAGACTCTGTCTCAAAAAAAAAAAAAAAAAAAAAAAAAAGGAGAATCTCGGCAAGACGGTAAAAGAGCCTACCATATGGGTGGCATTTGATAAAGGCCTTTTCCCCCCTACTTCTCTTTCTCCTTGGGCCACTAGCCCTACATAACCATAGACAATCATGTTCTCCCCTTCTGGGTCTCTGTTTCCAAAGAATTTTGGTCTCAGTGGTTCTCAAGCCTGGCTACATATTAACAACATGAGGAGCTGAAAAATAAAACACCAATGAGGGCAAGAGGTGTCCATCCACCCAGATGCCCAGAATCCACTGGTCTGGGGAGGGAGCTTCCAATTTGTAGTTCCCAAAAGCTTCCCAGGTACAGCCTCAGTGGAGAAGAGCCCATTTAAAGGGGCTTCTAAGGCCTTTCTACCTCAATGCTCTAAGTTCTAATTGGGAGAATTGCCAAAAGATAGAATGTGCTCTTTGAAGACAGTTCCTCCTCACTGAAGACAATCAAGCAAAAATTGGCTCACACTTGAAATCCCAGCACTTTGGGAGGCCAAGGCGGATGGATCACCTGAGGTGGGGAGTTCAAGACCAGCCTGACCAACATGGAGAAACCTCGTCTCTACTAAAAATACAAAATTAGCTGGGCATGGTGGCATGCACCTGTAATCTCAGCTACTTGGGAGGCTGAGACAGGAGAATTGCTTGAACCCGGGACAGGGAGGTTGCGGTGAGCCAAGATCACGCCATTGCACTCCAGCCTGGGCAAAAAGAGAGAAACTCCAAGGCCAGGCGTGGTGGCTCACGCCTGTAATCCAAGCACTTTGGAGACCAAGGTGGGCAGATCACCTGAGGTTGGGAGTTGAAGACCAGCCTGACCAATATGGTGAGACCCCCGTCTTTAAAAAGAAAAAAAGAAAAAAAAAAAAAAGAGAGAAACTCCATTAAAATAAAAAAAAAAGCAAAAACTACTTGCTCAAAGATGCAACGGTATAACTGGGCATTCTTAACAGATTCCTTCCAAAAGAGATTTTTGTAGTTTGATGACTTGCTAGGTGATTGTCCAGTTAGCAAGCAAGTCTTGGGCCTCAGTGTCCTCAGCTGTAACCAAAGACAGCAAATAAAAAGTATATGCACCACTCCTTGCCTCTCTTGTGGCCATGGCAGACATCACTAATTGATCCCAGCATAGCCTTCTACTGAGCCAGGACATCCCAAGTAATCTGAGAATCCCTTCTATATAGGGCCCAAACGGCCACTATCAATCATTTGAAGATGGACAAAAACTGGAACCCATTTGTCTTTCCTAGCCTAATGTCCCTAAGGTCTTTTCCAACTCTGACATTCTTTGAAGGGATGATCCTTTTAAACTTCCTACTACCATATCATTATCTACCAAGTTCTATGGCAATGAGCTCAGTTGGCTTGAGGCTAGTCAGACCATCAGATCACAAGTTCCATCCCTGAGGGCGGCTCTTGTTTTATTTCCTGAACTTCAGACTCTTTGTCCTCTTCAGGTAACATCCCTCCCTTCCCTGGCAACTGTACCTCCAACATGTATTTACCGAATAGGGCCTGAGATAGAGTATACAATTAGATCAGGGCAGAGCAGTCCATATTCCTGGAAAAGCTCATCAAAGCACGCATCCTTTATGATCACTGGTAGTTGAAACAATAATGATGACAGCAGCTGGTGTGTACAGAGCACTTTCTGTAGGCCAGACACCTTGCCAGAGGCACTGCATACATTTTTTCCACGGAATCTTGATCACAATCCTCTAAGGCATTTATTATCCCCATTTGGCACACAAGAAAATTCAAGCTTTGAAAGCTACTAAGTTGCTGCTGATCACAAAGCAACAGAAGCGGCATTATAGAAGAGCCACATACCTGGCTCTGGAGAGGCCCCTCCACCTCTCTGTGCCTCATCTCTAAAATGGACGTGATAATTTTTTCATTCATGCATAATAGAAGAACACAGTTTTGGAGTGCATGTGATAATTTCATTCATTCATACAATATGTAAATATCAAATCAATGTACTTGGGGTATCTATCACCTTAAATATTTATCTTTTCTTTATGCTAGAACCAAATTGTTCTCTTCTAGCTGTTTTGAAATATAGAGTAGATTATTACAAACTGTAGTCACCATATTGATTTAGCTAACACGATATCTTTAAAATGGACATCATAATTGTAAGGATAAAATGAGAGCCCAGCACACAGTATATGACAGTCCAGTGGATGTCTTAGGAAAACTTGATGAAATTCGGGTCAAAAAAAAAAAACCAAGGATTGATGTTCTGACCAAGTCTGCTCTACACTGTGCTAGGAGCTCTTTCCTGGCCTCACGAAGTGTGGTATTCTTGATGAGTTGTGTGCACATCCCAGATTTCAGAAAGCAAATTCTACCTCGCTCCACTCACCCCTGGCTGGCATCACCCTTCAAGTCAGTTTCTCCTCCTGCCTCTTTCCTGCTGTTCTTAATGTCACTGGCTGGAAGGCATTCTCTCTAGTTTTACGCCCCGAAGCCTCTAAACACTCTAAAAGCTGAAAATTGCTCCAGGGAGCTGGTGGGAGGGGAACTTGGCAGTGAATCTCTTTGTAATAGGATCTCCCTTTGACAGGGCATATCTCTAGTGTGGAAGGAACTTGGCCTCAAAGCTCCTAATAAACCACCAGCCTTTCCCTTTCACATCCCTTTCACATTCCCCCTTTCACATCCCTTGCAGCAGAGCTTAGCACCACATCATCAATCACATTAACACAGGGTTCCTTCCCCACCCAGACAGGGAAAGTATCATTTACTCCCATTTTACAGAGAAGGAAGCTGAGGCTGAAAACAGATGGAGGAACTTGACACCTGGATGCCCAGACTGTGGTACAAACTCAGGCCCCAGTATCCGGAAAAAGGACTCACCGAATGAGAAAGGAGTCGACATGAACCCTCTTTTGAGCCCTGCCAACCTGGGTGTTAGTGTCATATGTAAACCTTGTTAGTTTCACGGGGAGGTCTCACCAGGAGGAAGTCAGCTACCAAAATGAGGCTGATCCCATGAGAATGAGAGGACAGCCAGTCCCACCTAGTGAGACTGCCAGGGCACAGGCCATCCTCACCGGTCCTTCAAAGAAGGTATTACCTACAGCAAGGGCAGTTTGCCCTTCAGGGGACATTTGGCAACAACTGGAGACATTTTTGCCTGTGGGGGAGGAGGCAGAGGCCAGGGAGGCTGCAGGTCATCCTGCGGTGCACACAGGACAGCCTCCTGAAACAGTGAGTCATCCAGCCCAAAACGTCAATAGGGCTGAGACTGAGAAACCACGTTCTGGAGGAAAAGGAGTTGGCCTCACTCGGCCAGGTGTGATGGCTCACACCTGTAATCCCCACACTTTGGGGGGCTGAGACAGGCAGATCACAAGGTCAGATGTTCAAGACCAGCCTGGCCAGTGGTCAGATGTTCAAGACCAGCCTGGCCAGTATGATGAAACCCCATCTCTACTTAAAAATGCAAAAATTAGCTGGCCATGGTGGCAGGCGTCTATAGTCCCAGCTACTCGGGAGGCTGAGGCAGGAGAATCACTTGAACCTGGGAGGCAGAGGTTGCAGTGAGCCCAGGTCACAACACTGCACTCCAGCCTGGGCGACAGAGCAAGACTCCTTCTCAAAAAAAATAAAAATTAAAAAAAGTTGTCCTCACTCACCTCAGCAACATGGTAGGATAGGTGCAAGGCCTAAGCCAGATTCCAGGTAAGAGCAAAGGCTAAGCATTCCACGTGCATATTCCAAAAGACTTCGAAAGCTGGTCCCAAACTCTGTGGCCAGATAGACGCTGAGGGTTCAAGTCTTACCCCACAATACATCTTCTCAAATAAGAGCTTCCACCCCCACACCCCCATCTCCAACGATTTCTCTTCACACCCTAGGATTCAGTGACCCCTCTACACAACAATAGTCCCTGGCACTGAAGCTGGCAGAAGTTGTTTGCACACGTTCAGGCCCTGCACCCTGAGCTCATGGCAACACTGGCAAGAGCTCTGAATCGCTCTGCAGCCCCAAAGTCAGGAGGTGTTGTGGTAACGAGGAGGGGCGAGGTGGGAGCAAATGTACTCAGGCCTACCAAGTGCCATGATCTGGACTGAGCGCCTTACATGCCTTCTCTCATTTAAATCTAGTAACACAATGGCCTGGTTGTTACTACCCATTTTCCAGATGCAGTAACAGATTCTGAGAGGCTCAAGTCCCCACGCAGACAGCAGGGTCACACAGCTATAGGAGAAGAGCATGGAATTGGACACAGGCTCCTGCTGACACCAAAGCCCATGCTCTTTCCCATGTTCCTCTTCTTATGGGACATCATGAACTCATGTCATCCACATGGGACTTCAATCTCCATGAAATCTCAAAATTTACAACAGGAAGGCCCACACCCCAACATGATACCATGACATTGCTTGATCTGAGTCAGACAGCCTCCTTACCACCTTACAGCTCCAGGATCTAAACCTCAAGGCAAAGATACTCTTGTTTTCTGTGGCTTTGGGAATCATTTCACGGCTCTGGGCATCAAGAGTCAACAAGTCACCCATCCCCATAGGAAGACAGCCTTCCCACCTGTGAGAATGGCCCAAGTCCAGCCGTCCTTCCTGGAGACTCACACACGCCCTGGCCCATGCAGATCCTCCCATCCAGCTCCCTCGTGCCTCAAAGGGAGCTCACAGCTAGCTGCAGAGGTTCTGAGCCTCAGTTTCCTGCCCTGTATCTACATTTTAGGATTAAATGAGTTAATATGTAGCACGTGCTGACAACAGTTCATGATAAATATTCAACTGATTGTAGCTACTATTGTTACTTTTATTATTCAATTTATCTTAAGGCAATCATTGGATTATGTATTCAGAGATCTAATCACAAAGTCAACTGAATAGGGCCTATCATGGGAAAAAAAAATTGGAAACAAGCTAGAAGACTAATCACAGGACTTCTCAGATAAATTAAGGTACTGCCACATAATGGAATGGGTGCAACAGCTAAAAGTTATACAAAGGAAGAATATTTACTGGCAGGGGGAAATGTTTGCAATACATTGTCAGTCCTTCACAGATTGCCATACATTGACCCTGAGAATAGCAAGGAGCATTCTCACACCCACAGAGGGGCTGAGGGGTAGAGATTTCTTTGTTGTACTGTACTGGCTGAATAAAAATCCTGATGCAAATGTGGTATCTAGCCCATTTGTTTGCTTTCAAATAACATTACAAAATAATTTTTACTGAGCAACAGTGACCCTCCAGCAAGATGCCTCCTTTTTATCTTGTGGCTTCCTGGGATACCCCTAGGGAGACATCCACCTAAATTGTTTTTTTTTTTCTTTCTTTTTTTTCTTTTTTTTTTTTTTTTTGAGACAGAGTCTCACTCTGTAGCCCAATCTGGAGTGCTGTGGCGCAGTCTCAGCTCACTACAACCTCCACCTCCAGGGCTCAAGCGTTTCTCGTGCCTCAGCCTCCCAAGTAGCTGGGACTACAGGCATGTGCCACCACTAATTTTTTGTATTTTAGTAGACACAGGGCTTCACCATGTTACCCAGAGTGGTCTCGAACTCCTGAGCTCAGGCGATCCACCCACCTCAGCCTACCAAAGTGCTGGAATTACAGGCATGAGCCACTACGCCCAACCCACCTCAATTGTTAAAAAATCAAAGATGTAAGTTACAAAGCACATGTAGGAGGTTATCCTACTGTAGTATAAATAGACAGAATATGAATTTAAAGACAAAGATCTCCCATCAAAAAGGTACCAAGAGTTAACTTTGGCCAAGTGGAGATTACAGGTAATTTTGCTTTCTTTTATTTATCTGTATTTTCAATTTTATATATTAAAAAAAATGAACTGGACCAGGCGCGGCGGCTCACGCCTGTAATCCCTGCACTTTGGGAGGCCAAGGCAGATGGATCACCTGAGGTGAGGAGTTCAAGACCAGCCTGACCAACATGGAGAAAGCCTGTGTCTACTAAAAATACTAAATTAGCCGGGCATATCCACGCATGCCTGTAATCCCAGCTACTCAGGAGGCTGAGGCAGGAGAATCACTTGAACCCAGGAGGTGGAGGCTGCAGTGAGCTGAGATCATGCCACTGCACTCCAGCCGGGGTGACAGAGTGAGACTGGTCTCAAAAAAATAAATAAATAAAAATAAACTACAAATGCAATAGTGCTAGCTCTCTACCAAACCTATTTACCAAAGGAACACACAACTCTGACCCACAGCTTGCTCACTAGGGTGGTCGCCCTGAAGTTTCCAGAAAGGCAGTTACCTAAAGGCAGGCCTCCAAAGCTTTCAGTCAGTCCACTTCTCTTCCTGAAGTGCCTCTCCAGAATCGGGTTCTTCCTGCACCACCTGCTGCAGGATGGTTTCCAGCTACATACAGAGATACTGACAATGCATAATCGGGGACTTTATACTGGTTTTTTTTTACTATCTCTGGAAACAGAATCCACCTCCATTCCCCACCAGGCACCTCCACCATTCCACTCCCTGGAACAGTGACTTCCAGTGTTTTATGGCAACAGCTGAACTATGATAAGAAATTCATTTTAGATGCAATTTAGTATACACACATACACACTGCACACATGTGCACACAAATATAACTAAAATGAGTTTCACACAGTATTTACAACTAGCAAACTCTGATACTCTGATATTCTACCTTTTTTTTCTTTTTTTTTTTTTTTGAGACTGAGTTTCACTCTTTGTGGCCCAGGCTGGAGTGCAACGGTGATATCTTGGCTCACTACAACCTCCTCCCAGGTTCAAGCAATTCTCCTGCCTCAGCCTCCTGACTAGCTGGGACTACATGTGCATGCCGTCACACCCAGCTAATTTTTGTATTTTTAGTAGAGATGGGGTTTCACCATACTGACCAGGATGTTCTTGATCTCCTGACCTTGTGGTCCACTCGCCTCAGCCTCCCAAAGTGCTGGGATTACAGGCGTGAGCCACTGTGCCTGGCTCTACCATTTTTTTAATGCTGGTCATAAATAACTAAATCGATGTTACATCCAGTTTCAAATACGCTGCCTTACAGCATGCAAGTCTATGATTTGGTTTTCCAAACCTTAATTGTGTATTTTCTGGAACATATTAGATCGGAACTTCTCCTAACTAAATATTAATACTAATATTTATATTTATAAATACTAATATTATAATATAATATTTAATAATAATATTATAAATAATATAAATATTATAAATAATATAAATATAATAAATAATATTATAAATAATAATATTTTTATTTATAAATACTAATATTCACAGGACCAAAAACAATAATTTTATATGATTCAACCTAATAATTATGTGTGAACCAAACCGGAGGACTCCCTTGATTCACCTCTTATAAGCTAACTGAGTAATTCTTAAAAGTGGCCTAAGGCCAGGCACGGTGGCTCACACCTGTAATCCCAGAACTTTGGGAGGCCAAGGCAGGTGGATCACAAGGTCAGGAGTTCAAGACCAGCCTGACCAAGATGGAGAAACCCTGCCTCTACTAAAAATAGAAAAATTATCTGGGCTTGACGGCGGCCACCTGTAATCCTAGCTACTTGGGAGGCTGAGGCAGATAGTCGCTTGAACCCAGGAGGCGGAGGTTGCTATGAGCCAAGATGGTGCCACTGCACTCCAGCCTGGGCAACCAGAGTGAGACTTTATCTCAAAAAAAAAAAAGTGGTCTATATTCGGGCACGGTGGCTCACACCTGTAATCCTGGCACTTTGGGAAGCCGAAGCGGGTAGATCACGAGGTCAGGAGTTCAAGACCAGCCTGGCCAACGTGGTGAAAGCCCACCTCTACTAAAAATACAAAAATTAGCCAGGCATGATGGCATACATCTGTAATGCCAGCTACTCGGGAGGCTGAGGCACGAGAATCACTTGAACCCAGAAGGCAGAGGTTGCAGTGAGCCAGGATCGAGCCACTGCACTCCAGCCTGGGGGACAGGGTAAGACTTTATTTCAAAAAAAAAAGTGGCCTATACTATGAATGTACACTATTATTATTGTGCAAACAACAGATGACACCTGTCAATTACAGCCACTCTGAGCCACACCTTTTTAAATGGAAATAACGATGACAGACTCGGGGATGCTGTGAGGATTGAACAAGCTCGTATATGCGAAAGGGCCTTATAAACTACAGTATAAGGTTAAAAAAATTTTTTTTTTATTTTTTAAATTGTAAATTATGCCAGTGTCTCAGCAAAACAAGACAATAAAACAGCAGCCACTATCTGTTGAGGGTTTTTTTCATGCTAAACATTTGTCATGCAGATCCATTTAATCCTCCACAGCCATCCTAGAAAGTAGGTATTCTTGTTGTCCCTATTATACACATGAGGACAGAAGAGACTCCACGCATTAGAAGGATTGGCCCAAGGTCACACAGGTAGGAGGTGGAGAAGTTGGGTCTGTCTGACTCCAAAGCCCATGCACTAAGCACTGCCTGGCAATTTCCCTTCACACCCAGAACAATCTCCCCAGAGTTCTCCATCTCCTGGCCACAGGAACAAGACCACCAGCATGGTGTGCTCTCAGCCAGAGAGGAAAACTTCCCCATGACACAATGACATGAAAATGTGCTGGCCCCTCAGCCGGCCGCAGGAAATACACAATCACCTTGCTGCCGTGGAAACAGGTGGCAAGTCAGCAGACTCTCAGCCTCCCATCTCCCACAGTCACAGCCAAGGATTATGCCCTTCAACTTTCCCATTGGTGGCTTAAAATAACTCCTCGACCCCACAGAAAACGTACTGAGACAGGCAGCAGCCATAGCCAGAGCTGCTAGGTCACAAGATAAATAGAAATGCTCAGACCAATACAAAGAGAGTCCGGTGGGTTTTTTTGTTTGTTTTTGTTTGTTTGTTTTCTGAGATGGAGACTTTGTCACCCAGGTTATAATACAGCTGCTTCATCTCAGCTCCTGCAACCTCCACCTCCTGGGTTCAAGCGATTCTCCTGCCTCAGCCTCCCAAGTAGGTGGGATTACAAGCATGCACCACCATACCTGGCTAATTTTTGTATTTTTAGTAGAGATGGAGTTTCTCCATGTTGGACAGGCTGGTCTCGAACTCCTGATCTCAGGTGATCTGCCCACCTTGGTTTCCCAAAGTGTGGGGATTACAGGCATGAGCCACCGTGTCCGGCCCGCCCTGTTTTTTTTAAGAGACACAGTCAATATCCCTGCATTCCTTTGGAGCTAGAAATAGCCACTAGCCACTCTTCAGTCACATCTGGTGGTCACTTAATTTATTCAATTATGCATATTCGTCAAAAAGGAAATATTTAAATTGTGCTATCAGGGAAATTCCACTGCTTCACATTATACATTTTAATAAATTTGTGTGTGTCTGTGTGTATGTATAATACACACAATCCATTGTGGATTTAATCTCAAACCCAATTTAAGAGGTTTCATGGGACTGGGCACAGTAGCTCACATCTATAATCCCAGCACTTTGGGAGATGGTGGTAGGCAGATCACTTGAGGTCAGGAGTTCAAGACCAGCCAGGCCAACATGATGAAACCCTGTCTCTACTAAAACTACAAAAATTAGCTGGGCATAGTGGTGCACGCCTGTAATCCCAGGCAGGAGAATCACTTGAACCTGAGAGGTGGAGGTTGCAGTGAGCCAAGATCATGCCACTGCACTCCAGCCTGGACAACAGAGCCAGACTCCGTCTCAAAAAACAAAACAAAAAAGAGGTTTTATGGTATAATTTTGGCAATTCCTAATTATTGATAATTATTATATTATGGCCTTTGCCCCCTAACTTTGGATCTAATTCTTCAGTAAATGGAATACCTTATGGTATTTTGTAAAATGCTCTCTTTATGTTTCCATATCCATTTACAAGGAACTTCAGCATAATATGATCACATTTAACTTATCAACTACCCTGTGTCAGAGGTACTACTATTATTAGAATTTTTGGAATATGAACAGCAAGGATCAGAAAGGACAAGATACTTCCCCAAGATCACCCAGCTAATCAAGACTCCAACCAAGAAGTCTTGTTCCAAATTCTGTGTTCTCTTCACCACCCAAGGGTCTTACTTATCTCTGAGTTCCTAAGGAACAAGGGCTACATCTAAAATAATTCAGGGGAAAATGTGTTTGCAATACAAATGACAATCAAAGGACTAATTTCCAGAGAGCTTATACAACTTGATAACAAAGACTATATATACACAGATTTTTTTTTCTTTTTTTTTTTTTTTTTTAGTGAACAGGGAGTTAACCAAAAAAACAAAAAAATGGGGCCAGGCACAGTGGCTCACACCTGTAATCTCAGCATTTTGGGAGGCCGAGGCAGGTGGGTCACCTGAGAATAGGAGTTCAAGACCAGCCTGGTCAACATGGTGAAATCCCGTATCTACTAAAAATATAAAAATTTAGCTGGGCATGGTGGTGCATGCCTGTAATCCCAGCTACTCGGGAGGCTGAGGCAGGAGAATCACTTGAACCTGGGAAGTGGAGGTTGCAGTGAGCCGAGATCATGCCATTGCACTCCAGCCTGGGCAACAAGAGCAAAACTCCATACCAAAAAAAAAAAAGAAGAAAGAAAAGAAAGAGAAAAGAAGAAGAAACAAAGGCAAATGACCAAAAACTCAACTAACTCAAAATTAAAGAGATAAATAAAAATAACAAGGTACAGCCGGGCGTGGTGGTTCACGCTTGTAATCCCAGCACTTTGGGAGGCCGAAGAGGGCCAATCACCTGAGGTTGGGAGTTAGAGACCAGCCTGACCAATATGAAGAAATCCCGTCTCTATAAAAAAAATAATAATAACAATATAAAATTTTTCACCTCTCAGACTAGCATACACGTAAAAATTCTCATTTCAGGTGAGAGGGCATGGAGAAACAGACACTCTCCAAACCTATGGATTCAGGTACAAACTGAGGTGACACTTCTGGAGGACAACCTGACAAGGCAATCACACTTTCAAATGCATACATCTTCTAATCCAACAATCCTCAAACTAGAAATTTATCCTACGGATATACTTGTGAAGGTTACAAGAAATAGCCACCAGAGACATTTGGAAGTGTGATTTGTGTCAGGGCAGGGAGGTGTACTAAAACAACTGAAGTGTCCATTGATGGGAGAACGGTCATATAAGTTGTAGCAAATCCACATATCAAAATACTAGCCATGGTCAGGCATGGTGGCTCACGCCTGTAATCCCAGCACTTTGGGAGGCCCAGGTGGGTGGATCACTTGAGGTCAGGAGTTGGAGACCAGCCTGGCCAACATGGCAAAACCCTGTCTCTACTAAAAATACAAAAATTAGCTGGACATGGTGACACGCTCCTGTAATCCCAGCTACTCAGGAGGCTGAAGCAGAAGAATTCCTTGAACCCAGGAGACAGTGGTTATAGTCAGCCAAGATAGTGCCATTGCACTCCAGCCTGGGCAAGAGAGTGAGACACCATCTCAAAAAAAAAAAAAAAAACTAGCCAGTCAGGCTGGGTGTGGTGGCTCATGTCTGTAATCCCAGCACTTTGGGAGGCCAAGGCGGGTGGATCACAAGATCAGGAGTTCAGGACCAGCCTGGCCAAGATGGTGAAACCCCATCTCTACTAAAAATATAAAAATTAGCCAGGCGTAGGGGTGGGCGCCTGTAATCCCAGCTACTCAGGAGGCTGAGGCAAAGAACTGCTAGAACCCAGGAGGCAGAGCTTGTAGTGAGCTAAGATCACAACACTGCACTCCAGCCTGGCTGACAGAACAAGACTCCGTCTTAAAAAAAAAAAAGAAGAAAGAAAGAAAACTAGCCACTCATTTATAAGAATGAGTTACAGCTATAGGTGGAGGCAGGAAATATTCTCCAAGATAACTGAATAAATTAAAAGGCTATGTAGAGAACAATGTATATATAAGGTTACCTTAAAAGTAACAAAAAAGGTGAATATAGATACTTGCGTATATCACTTAGAAATTTTCCTTTTTTTTTTTCCTAGAAAGAAACCAAGAGTAACCACGGCGGTTCTCTTTGAAGTGAACTGGTAATTTTCTAATGTTATGCAATTTTAAATTGGAAGTTTTTTTATCCTGAGCTTCATGGACTATTTTAAAGAGCCTATGAGGCCGGGCACAGTGACTCACACCTATAAACCTAGCACTTTAGGAGGCCAAGGTGAGTGGATTGCTTGACCTTAGGAGTTCTAAACCAGCCTGGGCAACATGGTGAAACCCTATCTCTACAAAAAATACAAAAATTAGCCAGGCATGGTGGCTCACACTTGTCCCAGCTGGCTGGGGGTGCTGAGGTCAGAGGATCACTTGAGCCCAGAAAGTGGAGGCTGCAGTGAGCCAAGATCTGAGATCACGCCACTGCACTCAGCCTGGGGTACAAAGTGAGACCTTGTCTCAAAAAAAAAAAAAAAAAAACAAAGAGTAGGCCAGGCACGGTGGCTCATGCCTATAATCCCAGCACTTTGGGAGGCTGAGGTGGGTGAATCACGAGGTCAAGAGCTCAAGAGCCAGCCTGCCCAACATGGTGAAACCCTGTCTCTACTAAAAATACCAAAATTAGCCAGGCATGGTGGTGTGCGCCTTTAATCCCAGCTACTCAGGAGGCTGAGACAGGAGAAACTTCAACCCAGGAGGCGGAGGTTGCAGTGAGTCGAGATCGTGCCACTGCACTCCAGCCTGGGTGACAGAGTAAGACTCCATCTCAAAAAAAAAAAAAAGTCTATGAAACTCCTGAAATTGGGTACAATATTGTAAATATGTGCATTCCCTTTTGGGGAAGGATTCTTCCCTTTTACATACTCTCTATACTCTCTAAGGGTCTTGTACCTCTTCTTTTCCACACAAGAAAGATTCAGAACCACTGTTATCGGCTCCATATTAATGTAAAGTTTTAATATTCACTCACTCATTTACTCAGAAACCATGAGATAACACTGGGCTAGGCCCTGGCACAGGCACCCAGAAAAATACCACCCAACTCCTGCCCTGGAGATACAGATCGTTTGTAACACAATAACAACATTGTCCACCCAAGTTTCAGAAATGGCAACAGGGGACAGCTTTCCTCTAACAGGAAGAAGGAAAAGTGGAACTGAAAATTATTTGCATGTTTAAAATTAGAACTTCTATGGGAGCTGACACTGCTTCGTTTTCAAAATGCCCCCCATCTGCTTACACTAGCCCTCATCCTGGCATTTACATGCCAGGGAAATTCTGAGACAATAGGATGACCGCAGCTGTCACTAATAAGGAAGTAATAACAAACTTCCTACAGCTCCCGTCCTCCAAGGGGTCACCAGTAAAGCCACTGGGAAACCAGCCACACAAGGTGCTAACAAAATTGCTGTGGGCTTCTCTGGCCTGAGATAGTCGCCACTTCCAGGGATCTCCACTTAGGGACTGGCTGTCCCTCGTATCACCATTCCTTCTCTGGCAAGTGGCAGTCCTTTCTCTGAAAGGGACAGCAGGGATGTCATTCACAGTCACATCCTACATCACAACTGTGACTGGTTGGTCGGTGTAATCTGAGTTGTCTGAGTTATGTTGCCCAGTGGCCAATAAGAGCCATGAAGATGGGCTCCTGTTTCTCAGCATGGCCTCTGCTCAGTGCCTGTCCCCTAGACTTAAGCAATTGATCATCTTTACAGCTTGGTCATAACCCCATCAAACTCACATATTTACTCAATGTTTTTCATCAAACTTTTTATCAAATTTAAATAAATGCATTTATCATGATACCACATTTCACCTCATTCTACCTATAAAATCATGGACTTTTAGGAGGTCTTTCTTACAAAGACCCCCTAAAATAAATAACTTTTGTTTTTGTTTTTTCTTTTTGAGACAGGGTCTCACTCTGTTGCCCAGGTTGGAGTGCAGTGGCGCTATCACAGTTCACTGCAGCTTCACCCATTCTCTCAATTCAGCCTCTCAAGTAGCTGGGACCACAGCTCCACACCACCATGCCCAGCTAATTTTTTATAGACAAGGTCTCACTTGTTACTCAGGGTGGTCTCAAACTCCTGGGCTCAACTGATCCTTCTACTGCTGCTTTCCAAAGTGCTGAGATTACAGTCATGAGCCATCACAACCAGCCAAAAATTCTTAACATTAAAAAAAGAAAAAAAATATATTGTAACCGAGCTCAGTTCATCTTGCACATAACCAGGGTTATTCCATATCACTCTGTGGAAAACACTTCATAAATATTTTTTATATGGGCCAGGCACAGTGGCTCAGCCCATAATCCCAGCACATTGGTAGGCCGAGGCGGGGGGATCACCTGAGGTCAGGAGTTCGAGACCAGCCCGGCCAACGTGGTGAAACCCCATCTCTACTAAAAATACAAAAATTAGCCGGGCATGGCAGCATGTGCCTGTAGTCCCAGCTACTTGGGAGGCTGATGCAGAAGAATTACTTGAACCCAGGAGATGGAGGTTATAGTGAGCTGAGATTGCACCATTGCACTCCAAGCTGAGCAGCACAGTGAGACTCCGTCTCAAAAAAAAAAAAATCATATGAACTAATGATCTGGGGTCTTATTTCTTCTCTCCAAGTAACAGCAGCAGCCACAACTAGCAGCTGGGCCTTGCTTTAGGTGCTACATACCAATTCCTCTTCTATCTTCTTTGATCCTCTCAACCACCCAGTGAAGCAGGAAGTGTTAGTCCCATTTTCCAGATAAGGAAATGAGAAGTCACAGAGGTTAAGTGACTTGCTGAGTTTATGCAGCTATTAAGTGGCAGAGCAAAGACTCAAACCCAGGTCTTTCCATCCCAGACCCCAGTCTGTCTCCTCAAAGGCAGACTTGCCTTATAAACTGAGGCTCCAAAGAAATATGAGCAGGAAAGAGGGCACCTGGTTTTTCCATGTTACAAATGAAACAGATCCCACAGGGTTTACGACACAAAGAACCCAAAATAAAGGTAGCACGTCCCTGTAGTCCTGGCTACTTGGGAAACTGACATGGGAGAATCAACTGAGCCCAGGAGTTTGGGGCCAGCCTGGGCAACACACAAGACTGTCTAAAAAAATGTCTGGGCCAGGTGTGTGGCTCAGGCCTGTAATCCCGGTACGTTGGAAGAACAAGGCGGGCAGATCGAGACCAGCCTGGCCAACATTTTTCGTAGAGACACGGTAAAAACTGACTAAAACCCTGTCTCTACTAAAAATACAAAAATTAGCTGGGCATGGTAGCACACATCTGTAATCCCAGCTACTCAGGAGGCTGAGGCAGGAGAATCGCTTGAACCTGGGAGGCAGAGGCTGCAGTGAGCCAAGATCACGCCATTGCACTCCAGCCTGGATAACAAGAGCAAAACTCCATCTGAAAACAAATATATAAAATAAAGTAAAAACATGGCTGAGTACAATGGCTCAGGCCTGTAATCCCAATACTTTGGGAAGCCAAAGCAGGAAGATCACTTGAGCCCAGGAGTTCGAGACCAGCCTGGGCAACATAGTGAGACACTGTCTCTATAAAAAAAATTTTAAATTAGCCAGGAGTAGTAGCACATGCCTGTAGTCTCAGCTACTTGAGATGCTAAAAAGGGAGGAGCCCTTGAGCCCCGGAGGTTGAGGTTGCAGTGAGTTATGTTTGCAACACTGCACTCCAGCCTGGGTAACAGAGCAAGACCCTGTCTCTTAAAAACAAAAACAAAAACATGAACAGCACCTACCTCTTGGTGTTCCTGAACTGGCCAAATGAGCTAATGCATTAAAACCCTTAGCATAGTGCCTGTCATGCATAATGTTACCTATTAATTATAATATCATCAGCGGCATTATGTTAGAAGGGAAATACACAGAAAATTGCCTCTCATCCTGCACTCAAAATAATTCCCTAGCTCAAGAAGTGAACGAACTGAGAAATAATTACTGATGATGCTCTGGCTACACCCAGGCCTACGGTCATCTAGCCACTGCCTCAGCCCCAAACCCAAGCAAAAATTACTTTTAGGAGCTAAATAACCCCTTTGCTGACCAAAATTGCTCACTCAGGAGCCAGGATCCTCTCTGCTTAGAAAAGCTTGGGTATTCCATGGTTATCTTTATTGTGGGGCTGAACTTAAAGTCAGCTCAAAGTCACAGTCTAACCATAAACCAATTTGCTCTGTTTTCTTAAACTGTCTGCAAACAAAACATAATCATTTGGTTTTCCCCTTGTCCTGAAGCAAAACAAAAATATTTAAAGTCACTCATATGAGAATCTAACAAGCAGTTTAAAGAGGAAACAAAATATATTTTGTACTCTGGATGGAACAGGTAAGAAATCAGACATAAGGATTAGCCGTGATAGATAATAAACACAGTTATTATTCACCAGGAAACAAGAAAGTGAAGATAAAACCAACCCGAAACACTACAAGACCAATAAAACGGCTACCAGTCACCAGCTTCCTTTTTTTCATTTATTCTTTTAAAATCAGAAAATCAGCTCACATCAAGCTGATTTCCTTTTTTTTTTCTTTTTTTCTTTTTTTTTTTTTTTTGAGATGAAGTCTCATCTGTCACCCACGCTGGAGTACAATGGTGTGACCTCAGTTCACTGCAATCTCTGCCTCCCAGGTTCAAGTAATTCTCTTCTTCAGCCTTCCAAGTAGCTAGGATTACAGGCACATGCCACCATGCCCAGCTAATTTTTGTATTTTTAGTAGAGACGGGGTTTCACCATATTGGCCAGGCTGGTTTCCAACTCCAGATCTCAGGTGATCTGCCCACCTTGGCCTCCTAAAGTGCTGGGATTACAGGTGTGAGCCACTACACCCAGCCAAGCTGACTTCTTAAAGAAGCTGTCAGGATGAAATTTCTCAAGAGAAGGAGGCAGGCGGAAAACTGCTTTGTCACATTGCCTAAAACATACACACAAACCAAAACTAGTGTGCAAAACTGCTTGAGAATGGGAGGAGTCAGACACTGCAACTAGCAAAGTCCTCATGTTGGAATCATCTCTGACCATTCTTCCTGTCTTGGAAAAGGGGAATGAGATGCCAGTTCAAAAATTGCTTTTCCGGGCCTACTGAGCACTGAGCCTTCCGGCATCTCAGCTTTCCAGCTTCCACATCCACCCTTATTAATATCCAAACAGAGCTGTGTCCTTTTCATGACTTGTCCATTTGTTTAACCTGCTATGGTTGATTCCATTTTATCACACACACACAAGCATATACACACACAATCGAAGCCTCAAAAAACCAGTCAGCTATTAGGAAGGTAGTCAGAGATTCTTGTTTCCTAAACAAACTTCAGAAATATCTCAAATTTGATTTGACTTTGAAAAATTCCATTTACACCCACCATTTTGAGAAGACACAGTGATATGTGCCTATCATTAAAAGTAAGATCAAAGTGAAAACATGGGGGAAAAAAATAGCGCTATGAAAATACGGGGCCCAGGCAGGGGACCCAGGTTCCCTTCTTGTCTTCTCTAACACATTGCTGGGTGACCTCCCCCTGCTCCCTGGCTTCTCTGGACCTCGATATCTTCATCTAAGAGCTTTGAGGGGTTTCAACTATCTTGAAAGTCTGGTCCAGCTCAAAAATGCACTGATTCCCTGAAATATCCATTATCAAAATGAACCACTGAATGTGGATTTTGAAGATACTGCTTCTGAGAGCCTTTTAGATTTCCTATTTCATAATGTATCCAGAAAAAAAAAAGAAAGAAAGAAAGAAGAGAGTCCTTTTTCAGGTTCTACAGAACAAACCATAGAGGAAGGAAATATCTAAATACAGGACAAATGTAGAGTCGCAATATGCTAATGAAATACAAGGAAGGATTGAGCAAGCAATAAATTTACCCAAGAAACTTTTTGCTGATTGAAAACACAGCTGGCAACCAGCATGGCTGGAGCAAATAAATCAATAAATTAATTATAACATACATATAATTTAAAATATATGTTGTTTTTTTTTTTGCTTCAGCAAAAAATAATAGCACCATTATTCAGCTGTGCTTTTTTTTGCTTCAGCCAAAAATAAATAAATAAATAAATAACATATATAATATATATTTAAAAATAAGTGAAGCTTTAAGTTTGGGGCTTTTCTGTGTTTTTTTGTTTGTTTCCTTGGGGTTTTGTTTTAGCATAAATTTTGGTACAGGAGATCTTCAAATACAAGTCTTTTTCACTTCAGAAACTGCTCCCCTGAATTTCCTTACATACACAGGGAGAAGACACACCCCCCCACCACACACACACACACACACACACACACACACACACACACACACACACACGGTACCTTAATGAGAATCCCATCTCGAAACCCTTTAATATTTACAAAGCTCTTTTACGCACTGGCCAGTGGAAGCCTCTCAAACAATTCCTTCGGGCAGGGGGAGCTACACCCATTCTACAGATGCTGTTAACTGAGGTTGGAGGAGCCTGAAGAGCAAGTCCAAGGTTCTCTCCAGGAGGTCACACTGCCTTCCGGCCTTCAGGAGAGCCTGTGCAGAACTCGCTGGGTAAACTGTGAGGAGAGACCCCTGGGTGCCGAGGGTCACCCAGCCCCCATGCCCCAGCCCCTTTCTCCTACTGCCAGCTGGGCAGCATTGCCGCCCCACGGTGATGCTTCTGCTCTCAGACCATCCTGTATTCAGGCTTGAGAAGTCTTCTCTGAAACCAGGTTCCATACCCAGCCAATAGCTCATTTCCCCAGAGATGGTGTCTGTATCAAACAAGCAAGATGATCATTTGCACAAACGCACAGCACAGCAGCCCCAGGCCGCTTCCCCTGCGGGTTCAAACCCCAATAGGCTCCAGAAGGCTGGGAGGAGTCGCCCCCTAGCCCAGCTCCCATAGCAAGGGCTGGGTGCTCCGCACTTTCACTTCTCTCCCTCCCTTCCCCATCTGTGAAATGGGAATGTCCCTCAGCTACCCTGCGTCACCCGCTAAGGAAGGGGAAAGGCTGGTCACCAAAATGCCAGGGACAGCATTATCAGAAAAGTGCAGCAAGAAAAGAGGGCGCGGATGGGGTGGGGAGGGGGAGCCGGCGCCCACAAAGCACGAATTAAACACCCATGAAATCAAGCACGGCGCCTAGAGGGCCGGCCGCCTTGAGAAAAGCCAGCGTGCGGCCACCTTTTCCCGGGCCTGGGAACTTTCCCCAGAAGCAGCGCCCTCGGTGGGGAGCCCCACGCCTGGCCCCGAGGCCCACTGCCCAGCGCCCCGGCCCTGCCCCGGCGCCCCTGCCGTCCCTCCGGCCCCTGCAGGCCGGGTCGGAGGTGGGTCGACCAAAGCTCCGCCAGGCCGCCCGGTCCGCGTCCCCAGCCCTCCGCAAACACGCCCCCTCCGGCCGCCTCGGGCGGGCAAGCCGGGCCCGCGCCGGCCAGATGCGACCAGCGCCGGGAAGAGCGGGGCCGGGGACGGCCTGGAGCCCACGCAGAGGCTTCCTCGGGAGGATCGGGCACCGCGGGACCCGGATCCCGCCTCCCTCCCCCAGATCCTGGGCAGCCGGGAAAGGGCTCGGTCGCTGGCGTGCGAGGCCGGCCGGGGTCCCCGCAAACCGCCTCCAGGAGGGGGGATCCGAGGATCCCGACCCTCGCCCTCCTCCCCGGAACCCCCCGAGGCGGGTACGCCCGGGCAGGTGCAGGCGATGCCAGTCCCGCCCCGGCCTCCCGCCCCCCGCCCGAGCCCACCCGGCGCTTACCTGAACCCGCAGCAGCAGCAGCAGCAGCAGCGCCCAGCGCAGCCCCGGCGAGCGCGGAGGAGGCAGCCGCGCCTCCGGCTTCATGCCCCGCGCGCCTTGGAACGTGCCCGGGACGCGCGAACCGGGCCCCGCCGTGCGCCCGAACCCGGGCACCCTCGTCGTCGCCTCCTGCCGCCGCCTCCGCCTCCGCCTCCGCCAGCCGGTCCGCCTCGTCCCCGCTACGCCCGCCCCGGGCTTCCCCGGGGACATGGCAGCGGCGGCGGCGGCCGCGGCCACACGCCGAAGCCTGGCGCGGCTGCAGCGGGGGGGCCGCGTCCCTGAGCGCGCAGGGGCTTCGCGGGGCGGAGCGAGCGGCGCCCACCCCCAGCGCGCGGCGCCCCGGTCCCGGCTCCCGCGGCGGCTCCCGCTGCCTCCTCCGCGCGTCATGCGGCTGGGGCTGCAGGGAGCCGCGGCGAGCGCTCGGCGCCCTCCCTTCCCCTCCCCCTCTGAATATTCATCGCTTCCTCCCGCCCCGGCCGGCCCGGCGGCCGCCGAGCTCCGCAGCCCCTCGCCGCCCGCCGCTGCCCCCGCCCCCTCCTAGCCGGCCGCGGCTCCCCTCCCGCGGGCAAAGGAAGCGCCCCCGCCCCGCCCGCCCCTCCGCCCAGCCCTCCCACATTCCTGGGACTCGGGGCCCGGGACCAGGCTCCGTGGCTCTAGCGCCTCGAGCCGACACCCCTCGGGACGGGCTCCCCAGCCTCACACCCGGCCCACGGCGCAGGGTTCGGGTAGGCAGAGGCTGACCGAGACCCCTGCTGAGAGCGCAGCCAAGCCTGACTGTAGACAGCCACCCGGCGAAGGCGCGCTTGACCTGGCCCCTGGATGGGTTTGGGGGTGCGTGAACCCCGAAATTGTAGGAGTCACGCTGTTTGTTGTGTTCTCTTCCCCAGCGCCCGAGCGCCAGCCTGGGAGGCAGAGAGCCCAAGAGAAGCCAGTCCAGGCATCAGAACCCCAGCAGTGGCATATGGTGGACCCGGCTCTGCTGGTACTCAGGAGATGCATTTCTCCTCTCTAGGCCCCCCCTCCCTCGTGTGAAATGAGGATCCTACTAGGACCCGTGGAGAGAGAGGTCCACTGCACCCGCGATTAAACGAGACGGTGGTTAGTGAAGTCCTAAATACCCACCCTGACACATCGTGGGAATCCACACACGTTAGCTCTTCTGGAAGCTTTCATCAGGTTGTTAAAGAGGTCCACGCATTGACAATTCAACATCACAGCAGATAATTACTCCTGTGCCCACGCACAGAGGAAGACACTGGGAACAGGGAGGCTGAGCCACTTGCCCAGAAGAAGCCGTGAGAGAAAGCGCCAAACCAGAGAGTGCTAAGAAGGGGGAGGTTAATTCCAACCAGGGGAGAGGTGACACCTGAGCTGGCCTTTGAAGGGTGGGTTGAGTTTCACCAGCCCGGTAGAGGGAGAGAAGTGTCTCGGGAGGTGGGACCAACTTGGCAGAAACAAGGCGGCAGATGCTTTCAGCTTGGCCTTGTGAGAAACAGGAATGCCAATCTGCGGGATTCATACCGGGGGAGACTTCAAAGGCCAGAACAATGAGTCTAGGCTGGATTCTGTGTGCAGCAAGATGTAGACCACCACGTGTCCAGCGCTACCTCTAGACACCCCTTGGGCCTCAGGTTACCATCTACAAGATGGAAACACACATTCACTTACAGGGTCTGAGTGGCTCCCACCACACGACATACCCAGACCAGCACAGAGGATAAAGAAACTTTGCCAGGCAGCACGGATTCGGCTCACGCCTGTAATCCCAGCATTTTGGGAAGCCAAGGTGGATGGATCGCTTGAGCTCAGGAGTTTGAGAGCAGCCTGGGCAACAGTGTGAAACCCAGTCTCTACAAAAAATTACAAAAATTAGCCGGGCCTGGTGGCACGTGGCTGTAGACCAAGCTACTTGGGAGGCCGATGCAGGAGGATGGCTTGAACCCAGACTGCAGTGAACCAAGATGATGGCACCACTGCACTACAGCCTGGGGCACAAAGTGAGACCCTGTCTCAAAAAAAAAAAAAAGAGGCCAGGTGTGGTGGCTCATGCCTGTAATCCCAGCATTTTGGGAGGCCAGGGCAGGCAGATCACTTAAGGTCAGGAGTTCAAGACCAGCCTGGCCAACATGGTGAAACCCCATCTCTACTTAAAAAATAGAAAAAATTGGGCCGGGTGCAGTGGCTCACGCCTGTAATCCCAGCACTTTGGGAGGCCAAGGCGGGCAGATCACAAGGTCAGGAGTTCAAGACCAGGCTGACCAACATGGTGAAACTCCATCTGTACTAAAAATATGAAAATTAGCAGGCATGGTGGCAGGTGCCTGTAATCCCAGCTACTCAGGAGGGGGAGGCACAAGAATCGCTTGAACCTGGGAGACAGAAATTGCAGTGAGCCGAGGTTGTGCCACTGCACTCCAGCATGGGCTACAGAGCAAGACTCCAACTCAGAAAAAAAAAAGAAAAGAAGAGAAAAAATTGGCCGGGCACGGTGGTTCATGCCTGTAATCCCAGCACTTTGGGAGGCCAAGGCAGGTGGATCACAAGGTCAGAAGTTCGAGACCAGCCTGACCAACATGGTGAAACCCCATCTCTACTAAAAACACAAAAATTAGCTGGATGTGGTGGCGCATGTTTGTAATCCCAGCTGCTCAGGAGACTGAGGCAGGAGGATCACTTGAACCCAGGAGGCAGAGGTTGTGGTAAGCCGAGATCTTGCCATTGCACTCTAGCCTGGGTGACAGTGTAAAACTCCATCTCAAGATAATAATAAAAATAATAATAAATAAAAATTAAAAATAGAATAAATTAGCTGGGCATGATGGCAGGCACCTGTAATCTCAGCTACTGGGAAGGCTGAGGGCAGGAGAATCACTTGAGCCCGGGAGGCAGAAGTTGCAGTGAGCCAAGATTGTGCCACTGAACTCCAGCCTGGGCAACAGAGTGAGACTCATCTCAAAAAAAAGAAAGAAAAAAGAAACCTTACCTCTGGACTTACACACCTTGCCACTTTCATTTAAACACTATGTAATTATCATAATTCACAAGGATTTTTGTTCCTCCGTGCCTCTTCCCCTCTTGAGACAGAGACATAAAAGCTGTTCACGTCCATGATGCCCAGAGGGAAGGAAAGCTTGACTTAAGATGCTACTAAGTATCCAAGGGTGATTGCCAATTATAAAAAAAGAAGAAGAAGATGCTACCAGGCCTGCAGGCTGCCTCAGATCCTCACGGAGCCTACAGACCCTGCAAACCCTAACGAGCCACCCGGGTCTCCAGAAATTCCTGGCTTGGGTTGGCAAACAGCTCTGTGAACTCCTGCATGCTCTTCCGTTTCCTCCTGGGTAAAATATGTGCCCAGCTTAAGTGTTGGTTGGAACTGGATTTCCCCACTGCATGGTGATGAAACAGAATAAACAGCCTTTCAGGAAAGGGAGTGAAGACCTGAATAATAAACTACCGCTTCAGCCATAAACAGATCACACAGGATTAATGACCTCTAAGAGAAATGAAATTAATCCTGTGTGGGTGTTATGTCAACTGCTGGAGGACAGGGGTTAGGTCCTCCTCACCCTGGTAGCCCTGCAAAGCCTCACTCAGTGCCTTGCCCATAGCAGGAGCTGAACATTTGTGCAGATGCATAAACGCATAAATGTATCCAAGGGTATGATGATGTGAAAGTTCATTTTTCCATGAAGATAAGTTGGGGAAGGAGATTCTCTTTGCAATGGATTTGAGACTGTATTCCAGTCTATAGGTTTCTCCCTCCGATGTCCCTTTGTCTAGAAATTCCAAGATGTCCCAACACTGAGTTGGGTGCACATCCTCCTCCATCCACCATAGCTCCCTGCACTTAACCTTATCTAACCACAGTTGTAAATTGCCTGTTTATTTGACCATCTTCCTCGCTGGACTCTAAGGCTTTTGAAGATGGGGCCTGCATCTTGTGTATCATTATATCTCCAGCAAATAACAGTCACTCAGATAATATTTATTTAAATTAAATAACAAACTAAGGTATTATGTATATGCCTGTTCTCTCACACACAAAACAAATTCCATCTGCAAACAGCTTTTCAGGAATAAATTCTACTATGCAAAGTTCAGGACACATTCGCCTGGAGAATATACAGTATTTGAATTTCTAATCATGTCTCCATCAAACAAACCTAGAGCTTTACTGAACAGAGGGCCAGATGCATAGAGGACCAAAAGGTCAAACCAAGAAGTTGGAGTGGAGGGCTCCTGGATGCATTCCAAAACTGCCTTATGGAAGCCACCCAGCGGCTTGTTATAATAGAGATTCCCATGCCTTTCCATAGACTGGAGAGGGAGACGCCTGGGAATCTGTTTCTTGTTTTTTGTTTTTGTTTTGAGACAGAGTCTCATTCTGTTGCCCAGGCTGGAGTGCAGTGGCGCAATCTCAGCTCACTGCAACCTCCGCCTCCCAGGTTCAATCAGTTCTCCTGCCCAAGTACCCAGGATTATAGGCACCTGTCACCACGCCTGGCTAATTTTTGTATTTTTAGTAGAGATGGGGTTTCTCCATGTTGGCCAGGCTGGTCTCAAACTCCTGACCTCAGGTGATCCATACCCACCTCGGCCTCCCAAAGTGCTGAGATTACAGGTGTGAGCCACCGCACCTGGCCAGGGAATCTGTATTTTTAATGAGCCCTTGGAAAATTCTTACTGTCAGGCATGATTAGAAAATATTGTTTATCTGCTGAGTGCCTGCAATCCCAGCAACTCAGGAGGCTGAGGCAGGAAGATCACTTTAGCCCAGGAGTTCCAGGCTGTAGTGTGCCATGATCGTGCCTATGAATAGCCACTGCACTCCAGTCTGGCAAACGTAGCAAGACCTTGTTCTTTATAAGGAAAAATTTTACAGTTGGGTGTGGTGCCTCATGCCTGTAATCCCAGCACTTTAGGAGGCCAAGGTAGGCTCATCACTTGAGCTCAGGAGTTTGAGATCAGCCTAGGCAATATGGTGAAACGCCGTCTCTACAAAAAAAAATACAAAAATCGGCAGAGCGCAATGGCTCTCGCCTGTAATCCCAGCACTCTGGGAGACGGAGGCGGGCAGATCACCTGAGGTCAGGCATTTGAGACCAGCCTGGTCAACATGGTGAAACCAGTCTCTACTAAAAATAAAAAATTAGCCCAAGTGTGGTGGCATGTGCCTATAGTGTCAGCTACTCAGGAAGCTGAGGCAGGAGAATCTTTGAACCTGGGAGGCAGAGGTCGCAGTGAGCTGAGATCGTGACACTGCACTCCAGCCTGAGCAACAGAGTAAGATTCTGTCTTAATAATAATACAAAAATGCAAAAATTAGCCAGACATGGTGGTGGGTGCCTGTGGTCTCAGCTACTTGGGGGGCTGAGGTGGGAGGATAGCTTTAGCACAGAAGGCGGAGGTCCCAATGAGCCAAGATCTCACTGTTGCACTCCAGCCTGGGTGACAGAGTGAGACTCTATCTCAAAAAAAGGAAAGAAGGCTGGGTGTGGTGTCATGCCTGTAATCCAGCACTTTGGGAGGCCGAGGCGGGTGTGGATAACCTGAGGTCAGGAGTTTGAGACCAGCCTAGCCAACATGGTGAAACCCCATCTCTACTGAAAATACAAAAACTAGCTGAGTGTGGTGGTGTATGCCTGTAATCCCAGCTATTTGGGAGGTTGAGGCAAGAGAATCACTTGAACCCAGGAGGCAGAAGTTGCAGTGAGCTGAGATTGTGCCATTGCACCCCAGCCTTGGCTACAGAGTGAGACTCCATCAAGAAGGAAAGAAAGAAAGAAAGAGAGAGAGAGAGAGAAAGATGGAAGGAAGGAGAGAAGAAAGAAAGAAGAAAAGGAAGATAGAGAGAGGAAGGAAGGAAGGAAAAGAAAAGAGAGGGAGTGAGGGAGGGAGGCCATTTATCAGGTACCCACTGGATGCCAGTACTCATCTATGTACTTTACATCCATTATTTCTACTCTTCACAACAATGCTGTATAATAGGCATCATCATCAATATTTTACAAATAAGGAAACTGAGTCTCAGGCTTAGTTACTTACACAAGGTCACACAGTTTCAGAGTGGCAAAACCAGGATCTGAAACTATATCTTTCTTGCCATTATGCCATGGCCTTCCTCCCCTTAACATTTGTAGACAAGCTAACATAAAGAGATCTGTGTGTTGGCTATTATTTATTATATTATTACTCTCTTGGGCCTCAGTTTTCCCCAATTTTAGAATGGGAAGGGACAGAGTACAAGGCTTTCTACTTCGTCCCCCAAGAACAGGGAATAGGTGAGGCAACTATATTTAACAATAAGTCCGCTAACCCACAGGAGGCAGCTCTGCTGAGCACCAGCCTAGAACCAGGTCACCAGCCCCACAAGGAGTCCATTCAGCCTGGCAATCCTTGGTATATTTTAAAAGCCACCATGAGCAACCCGTTCTCCAAAGCCCTCCTAAGCGGAATGGAATGTTTCTTGGGAGTCTGATTAGCTAATGTTGCAGGCATGGCTGCCTTGAGACCTTCCTGCCTTGCAGACTGAATTGGATCAGAATGGAAAGCAAGACTTTTAGAAAATTCTTAAAAAAAAAAAAAAAAAAAAAAGTAGCACTTCATCTTTATAATAGTAACAGGATGTTTCCTGTGGACTAATAACTGGGCTGTGGTTAGAACTCCATGTTTGTCCACCAGACCTCAGTTCCTCCCTAAACACTTAGTCACCTGCCCATGCACAGAGCTCCGGAGGGCCTTGGCAGTCCTGTTTGTGTTTCTCATGTCAAGCATTTGCAACATTAAGCATTTTCCCAGATTTTTTATAGTGCATATGTAGTGTGTGTATGTGTATGTATATGTGTATGTGTATGTGTGTGTTGAGATAAGAAACAAAGTTTGACTTCCAAAGAGATAGTTGCATGTGAAAGATGTTTTTTTTTTTTTTTTTTTTGAGATGGAGCCTTGCTTTGTCACCCAGGCTGGAGTGCAGTGGCGCCATTTGGCCCATTGCAACCTCCACCTCCCAGGCTCAAACGATTCTCCTGCCTCAGCCTCCCCAGTAGCTGGGATTACAGGCACCCACCACCACACCCAGCTAATTTTTGTTTTTTTAGTAGAGACAGGGTTTCACCATATTGGCCAGGCTGGTTTCAAACTCCTGACCTTGTGATCCACCTGCCTCGGCCTCCCAAAGTGCTGAGATTGCAGGAGTGAGCCACTGTGCCTGGCCTGCATGTGAAAGATTTTCAGTGCAGGGGAATAAAAGCCTGTAGTGTCTTTGAGAGCAGAAATAGGGCTGTTGTGTCAAGAGTTCCCATCCTGTCCCCATGCTAGATACCCACAGTGATGAGCCCACTGGCTTCTGTGCCCCAGCTCCTCTCCAGAGCTGCTAGGACCCGAGTCAAACCCCCAGTGAGCCCAGTACCTGCATGACTGGCAGGACAGACCCAGGGCTCAGGGTTTCAGGGTGCCCGAAAACACAGGGAGTATGTGACAAGGAGAGTTGAGGCCTAGAGGATGAGGAACTTTTGTCTAGGGCTTGAGAACAACTTCTGAACAAAGCCCAGAGGTGAGCTGGGCATGGTGGCTCACACCTGTAATCCCAGCATTTTGGGAGGCTGAGGCAGATGGATCACCTGAGGTCAGGAGTTTGAGACCAGCCTGGACAACATGGTGAGACCCCATTTCTACTAAAAATATAAAATTAGCCAGGTATGGTGGTGCATGCCTGTAATCCCAGCTACTCAGGAGGCAAGCCTGGAGAATTGCTTGAACCCAGGGGGTAGAGGTGGCAGTGAGCTGAGATTGCGCCACTGCACTCCAGCCTGGGATACAAGAGTGAAACTCCATTTCAAAAAACAAACAAACAAAGCCCAGAAGAGGCAAGCAGGAGGCAGGAGGCAGTCAAGCCTGCAGCAGAACCATCACCTCGAACAAAGGAAGGACTAAGAGGTATGAAGACAAGAAGGGCAAAGGCCCAGAGGCCCATGGCTTCTCTGCATCTGGGTCCTTCAGGCTTGCTAAAAATAAGTTAATTTTTTCCATGCTTGAAAAGAATGTTCTTTTTTTTTTCAGGCTGAAAAAAATTCTTAATCACATTTTGCTGGATGCATAGAACACCTTGGTCCCTAAATTAATTTGGATCAATTGTGTAATGTGGAAAAGTACCCTACAGTCTAAATAAACAAATAAAAATTATATATGGTGGCCAGGCACAGTGGCTCATGCCTGTAATACCAGCACTTTGGGAGGTTGAGGCAGGCAGATCATTTGAGGTCAGGATTTCAAGACCAGCCTGGCCAACATGGTGAAAACCTGTCTCTACTAAAAATATAAAAAACCAGCCAGAGGTGGTGGTACATGCTTATAATCTCAGCTACTTGGGAGGGAGGGCAGGAAGATTGCTTGAACCCAGGAGGCGGACGTTGCAGTGAGCCGAGATCGCTCCACTACATTCCAGCCTGGGTGACAGAGAGCATGAGATTCTATCTCAAAATAAAAACCACAACAAAAAAAATAACAATAGAAATGTAGTCCACAGATAGCAGCATGGCCACCACCTGCGAGCTTGCTGAAACTGCAGAATTTCTGGCCCTACACCAGACCTGCTGAATCAGAATATACATTTTAACAAGATCCCCAACAGATTCCTAGAAACATTAACGTTTGAGAAGCACTAGCCTCGTCTGTTGGGTGGCAGAGCAGCACGCTGCCTACGAGCTTGGCACTCGGTCTTGATTAGGGGAACATGCTTATTCCTGGGCCAACCTGAGGGGACTCAGAGTCGGGAGGGAGAGCTCAGGAATCTGTAGTAAGAGGCACACAGGTAATTCACATGCAGTTAGCTTCCTCTACTCCGCCTTGAGAAAATAGTCTCAATTTTTTTCTGGATATTTTTCCTTTTTCCTTTTTCTTTTCTTTTCTCTTTTTTTTTTTTTTTTTGAGATGGAGTCTTGCTCTGTCACCAGGCTGGAGTGCAGTGGCGCGATCTCGGCTCACTGCAACCTCCACCTACTGGGTACAGGTGATTCTCCTGCCTCAGCCACCCGAGTAGCTGGGATTACAGGTGTGCACCATCACGCCCACCTAATTTTTGTATTTTTAGTAGAGACGGGGTTTCACCATGTTGGCCAGGCTGGTCTCGAACTCCTGACCTCATGATCTGCCCGCCTCAGCCTCCCAAAGTGCTGGGATTATAGGTGTGAGCCACAGTACCCAGCCTTAATTTTAATTAATTAATTTATTAGAGACAGGGTCTCACTCTGTCACCCAGGCTGGAGTCCGGTGGTGCAATCATAGTTCACCACAGCCTCAACCTCCCAGGCCCAAGCAATCTTCTCACCTCAGTCTCCCGAGTAGCTGGGACTACAGGTGTTCACCACCACACCTGGCTGTTTAATTCTTAATTTTTTGTAGAGACTGGGTCTCGCTTTGTTGCCCAGGATAGCCTCAAATTCCTGGGATCAAGCCAATCCTCAAGCCTTGGCTGCTCAAAGTGCTGGGATTACAGACATGAGCCACCATGCCCCACCTGGATTTTCATTTTTCTGTGACGCAAAAAGAATGTTAAAAGGCCTAGACTACCACATCTAAGCAGAATAGTGTAGAGAGTTTCCGATTACTTGCTTGGAAACTATAACCCAAGATAAAGAGAGGGCAAAAACCATCACTGACAGCCAGCTGTGTGCCCAGGTCTGGGCAAGCTATCGTATGCACTTTATCTCATGTAATCCTTACCACCACCCTGTGCCACAGGCCCTAGCATGATCTCCATTGTATGGCTATGGAAACTAAAGCATGTGCAGTTTAAGTCACTTGCTCAGCGACACACAGGAGGCTAAACCCAAGCTTGTGTTAACCACTACATGATCAGCTTTGCAGGACTGACATCCCCAGCCTAAGGAGGGCGCTCTGCAGAATTCCTCTACCCTGGACAGTCTCCTATATGGTCCTTTAACTTCCAGCTTCCTGGAAAGGGTAGCATGTTACAGATACCCCTGACTTCACTGCATGCACATCGTAAGTGAACCATTTCAAGACAGGAACATACAAATTCCTCATCTCCCTGGATTCTTATTCGTCAGCTGCCTTCATTTTCCTCTGTCACTGACATTCTCCTTTTTTTTTTTTTTTTTTTTTTGAGATACAGTCTCACTGTGTTGCCCAGGCTGTAGTGCAGTGGTGTGATCCCAGCTCACTGCAACCTCCACCTCCTGGGTTCAAGCATTTCTCCTACCTCAGCCTCCCAAGTAGCTGTGTCTACAGGCACCTTCCACCACACCCATTGTATTTTTAGTAGAGACAGAGTTTCACTGTGTTGGCCAGGCTGGTCTTGAATTCCTGACCTCAGGTGATCCACCCGCCTCCGCCTCCCGAAGTGCTGGGATTACACACGTGAGCCACCACGCCCAGCCAATATTTTCATCAGACATCTTAGCCTTGCATCCACTCTACTAATAGCTGCTGCCAGTGCTCTTCGAGTTTATTGCCCTGAGGTTCAGGGAGTTGTAACATGTAATACATCACAAAGAACCTTGAAGAAATCCAGTCCAACCTGCTCATTCTACAGTTGAACAAACCAAGGCTCAGAGAGGTTAAGTGACTTGCAAATGGTAACACAGCTGGTCTAGAAATCAGCAGCACTTTAGCCATGAGGCTTCTGTCCTGTCATCTTCCTTGACATGGCTTGCTTTCCTCTGTGGGACTGGCAGGAAAGAAAATGAGATCATCCTTATTCTGGGCCTCCCCACTTCTGAACTGACCTCCATTCATTTCTGGGCTGTTAAGAAATGTCGACCAGGCACTGTGGCTCATGCCTGTAATCCCAGCACTTTGGGAGGCTGAGATGGGTGAATCGCTTGAGCTCAGGAGTTCAAGACTAGCCTGGGCAACAAGGCAAAATGCCTATCTCTACAGAAAGTACAAAACTTAGCCAGGCGTGGTGGCACGTGCCTGTAGTCCCAGTTACCTGGGAGACTGAGGTGGGAGGATGGCTTGAAGCCAGGAGGTAGAAGTTGCAGTGGGCAGAGATCATCCCACTGCACTCCAGCCTGGGAGACAGAGCCAGACCTTGTCTCAAAAAGAAAAAAAGTAAAAGAAGAAACAAAGAAAGATCAATATGCTTGAATCCTTGACTTAGCCAAGTCTTGAAGTTTGCAGTCACCAAAGATGTAGAGAATGTGAAGCGTCTTTGCCTTGGGCTTCTGGGCCTGGGGAATCAAGCTGGGCTTGGCTGATCCGGGGCCTGGTTCTAACCTGGCCATTGTCCAATCATGTAGATGAGGCTACAGCAGGCGTCCCAGGTGTCCTGGTTCCCACTGACTCAATGACAACCTGGAGGATTTTTTTTTTTTTTTTTTTTTGAGAGGGAGTTTTGCTAGAGTGCAGTGGCACAATCTCGGCTCACTGCAACCTCCGCCTCCCGAGTTCAAGCAATTCTCCTGCCTCACCTTCCTGAGTAGCTGGGATTATAGGTGCCTGCCACCATACCCAGCTAATTTTTTGTAGTTTTGATAGAGACAGGATTTCATCATGTTGACCAGGCTGGTCTCGAACTCCTGATCTCAGGTGATCCACCTGCCTCAGCCTCCGAGGGATTACAGGAGTGAGCCACAGTGCCAGGCCTGGAGGATCATTTTAATTGCTTTTTGTGGTGGGGGAGGGGTTTGAGACAGTCTCTCTCGGGAGTGCGGTGGCGCTATTTCGGCTCACTGCAACCTCCACCTCCTGGTTCAAGCAATTCTCTAACCTCAGTCTCCCAAGTAGCTGGGACTACAGGTGTGCGCTACCATGCGTGGCTAATTTTTGTATTTTTAGCAGAGATGGAGGTCTCACCATGTTCCCTATGGTGGTCTTGAACTCCTGAGCTCAAGCAATCCACCCACCTTGGCCTCCCAAAGTGCTGGGATTACAGGTGTAAACCAGCAGGCCAGGCCCAACCTGGGGGATCATTATGTCTGGGGTAAAACATCCACATTATAGAATTATAAACCTAAATAAAGGAGAGCAGTGAAGGGATCCTGCCCTACTCCCCCACTCACCCTGGAGTTTATTATCTGGGATGATCCCTGGTTCCCAACTTCCCGGCCTTAGGCCCTAAGCACCAACCAGAGGTAGGTATGCTTCCTGCATGCCTGGGCCATATCCAGGTGTTAGCCAACCAACTTGACTTTCGGCTGTCAGCTGGAAGAGAGTTTAGAGGTCATGCATTCAACCCCTGATTTACTGATGATTTTAAAAGTCCCAAAAAAGGATAAACACTGGGGTAAGGCCTTGGAAAAATATATAGAGAAAGTCAGAAGGAGGACGGGGATGGGAGATGGAATATAGTTATCCTCCCTCATCCAGGGTTGCACTTTCCGTGTCTTCAGTTACCCACAGTCACCCTTGAATAGGAATGATTTAGGAACAAATCCAGGAATAACTTAGGAATCAACTATTCCTGAGCTTTCAATTGTGCGCTGTTCTGAGCAGTGTGAAAGAATCTCTCACCATCCTGCTCTGCCCTGCCTGAGTTCAGTATATCCACGCTGTATATGCTACCCAGTATCAGGCATCCACATCGTGTGCTCCTGACATCCAACCGTGGACATTGTCAGTGCTCCAGGATCACTTGATGCAAATGATCCTCCTTCTGGCTCTCAGAGGGTCAAGAGTAGCCAAACGCTGCAACATAATGCCTGCCTCATTCACCTCACTTCATCTCATCACACAGGCAGTTCATCATCTCCCTTTGTCACAAGGAGGGTGAGTACAGTACAGTAAGACATTTTGAGGGCCAGGTGCGGTGGCTCACGCTTGTAATCCCAACGCTTTGGGAGGCCAAGGCGGATGGATCACTTGAGGTCAGGAGTTCGACACCAGCCTGGCCAATAGGGTGAAACCCTGTCTCTACTAAAACTACAAAAATTAACCAGGTAGGGTGGTACGCACCTGTAATCCCAGCTACTCGGGAGGCTGAGGCAGGAGAATTGCTGGAACAGGGGAGGCAGAGGTTGCAGAGAGCTGAGATCTCTACAAAACTCTAGCTGGGTGTGGTGGTGCGCACCTGTAGTCCCAGCTAATCAGGAGGCTGAGGTGGGAGTATCACCCGGGAGGTTGAGGCTGCAGTGGGCCAAGCAGTGATCGTACCACTGTACTCCAACCTGGGTGGCAGAACAAAACCCTGTCTCAAAACAAAAACAAAAATCATAGTGTATATGGAGTTTGGTACTATCCACTACTTCATGTATCCATAGGGGCCTTGGAATGTGTCCCTCATGGATAAGCAGGGGCTGCTGTTCATGTAGACATGAACATACACACAAAAAACACAATTTTATACCATGCTAAAGTTTATAAAGTTCTTTCACATGCAATCAGGGGTAATACTCAAAATATTTTAGGCAGTCGGGCACAGGCTCCGATGAATCAGGATGAGCATCAGCTTGCGGCCCTACAAACATTAATACATTTGGCATCTCACCAACCCTGAGAAATGGGCACTGTTACTACTCCCATCTGATATAGTTTGGATATTTGTCCCCACCAAATCTCATGCTGAAATGTAATCCCCAGTGTTGGAGGTGGGCGTGGTGGGAGGTGGTTGGAGCATAAGGATGGATTTCTTATGAATGGTTTAGCACTGTCCGTGAGGGCCATCCTCACAATAGTGAATGATTTCTCAGGAGATCTGGTGGTTTAAAAGTGTGTAGTGCTGGGAGCGGTGGCTCACGTCTGTAATACCAGAACTTTGGGAGGCCGAAGCAGGCAGATCATTTAAGGTCAGGAGTTCGAGACCAGCCCGGCCAACATGGTGAAACCTCGTCTCTACTAAAAATACAAAAAAGTTAGCCAGGTGTGGTGGCGTGCGTCTGTAGTCCTAGCTGCTTGGGAGGCTGAGGCAGGAGAATTGCTTGAACTCAGAAGGCAGAGGTTGCAGTGAACCAAGATCTCACCACCGCACTCCAGCCTGGGAGACACAGTGAAATTCCGTAAAAAAAAAAAACAAAAAAGCATGTAGCACCCTTTCCCTGTCTCTTGCTCCCATTCTCATATGAAACGCTGGTTCCCCCTTTGCTTTCCACCACGATTATAAGCAGCCCAAGTCCTCCCCAGAAGCTGAGCAGAAGCTGGGCAGTATGCTTTCTGAATAGACTGCAGAACCCTCAGCCAATTAAATATCAGTTTTTGTAAATTACCCCATCTCAGGTATTCCTTTGTAGCAATGCAAGAATGACCTAACACAACATTTTACAGATGCAAAAGCCAAGGCAGGCGGATCACCTGAGGTCAGGAGTTTGAGGCCAGCCTGGCCAACATGGTGAAACCCTTTCTTTACCAAAAAATATAAAAATCAGCCAGGGGTGGTGGTGCACGCCTATAGTCCCAGCTACTCAGGAGGATGAGGCACAAGAATCACTTGAACCCAGGGGGCAGAGTTTGCCGTAAGCTGAGATCATGCCATTGCACTCCAGCCTGGGAGACACAGCAAGACTCCGTCCCCCCTAAAAAAGATTAATATTTAGCCATATTTACCACCTTAAACAAGATTTGTGTTGCTTGTGAGCAGGTTACAGAAGTAGCTTAAGCAAAAAAAAAGGGACTTTATTATGAGGACTCCGGAGTGTCTCATAGACCTCCCCCAGCCAGGGCAGGGACACAGCAGGGACTCCCCAAGGCCTGGCACCGATAACTGGAAAACCACCAAGAGCCCAGGCCAGCTGTTTCTCTTTGTCTCTGCACACCTGCTTCTCAGTTCTCTCTAGCAGGCCACTCTTACCTGCAACTCTGTGATCTTCTCACCAGTTTCCTTGACCTCTAGTTCATGTTCTTATAGTGACTGCTAGTTCATTTCAAATCCCAGTTCCCAGGCCAGGCATGGTGGCTCATACCTGTAATCCCAGCACTTTAGGAGGCCGAGGCAGGTGGATCACTTGAGGTCAGGAGTTTGAGACCAGCCTGAGCAACATGGTGAAACCCTGTCTCTACTAAAAATACAAAAAATTAGCCGGGTGTGGTGGTGGGCACCTGTAATCCCAGATATTTGGGAGGCTGAGGCAGGAGAATCACTTGAACCTGGGAAGTAGAGGTTGCAGTGAGCTGAGATCATGCCACTGCACTCCAGCCTGGCAACAGAGCAAGACTATCTCAAACACACACACACACACTCACACACACACACACACACACACACACACCCCAATTCCCAAAGGGAATCTGATTGGCCGAGTTTGGATCCCATGTCCACCCCTGGTCTCATCAATGTGGCTAAAGGGATAGGGTCATATGGTGTAAAAATGGCTACCACATGCAGTAGTGGTATGTACCTGCAGTAGCTGGTACCCAGGAGGCTGAGGTGAGAGGACTGCTTGAGGCTAGGAATTTGATACCAGACCTCTTTAAAAAAAAAAAAAAAAAAAAAGGTTGGGTGGGGGTGCCTACCTCCTTTAAGCTGGAGCTGCAGGTAAAAATGAAATAAAAACATTAAAGGCTGCCAAACAGCACCCCCACTGGAAAAGAGATGCACAGTTGAGGGTAGCATTGAGCTGGGCAGATGCCCCAAAGGTTATCTGCTATGGTCACACAGGACATGCAGAATCAGGGTTCCAATCTGGTGTCCACACTTTCAGAACAGAATGCTCTTTCCATAGGACCATCGATTCTCCTGTTCCTACCATCCAAATGCATGCCTGCTCACTCCACACTAATCCTTAGAAGCCAAGGGATATCCCTACAGCCCTAGAAGGACTTGGGCCAAGGGCTAAGATTCCATTTCAGCTGTGGCTAGGCCTCCTGCGTAGATCAAGGAAGATCCCCCGATTGGTTCCTGAGAGTACTGATGAAATTGGACAGAGGCTGGGTGCAGTGGCTTACGCCTGTAATCCCAGCACTTTGGGAGGCCAAGGAGGGCAGATCACGAGGTCAGGAGTTCAAGACCAGCCTGACCAACATGGTGAAATCCTGTCTTTAAAAAAAAAAAAAATTACTCACGTGTGGTGGTACACGTCTGTACTCCCAGCTACTTGGGAGGCTGAGGTGGAAGAATCACCTGAGCCCAGGGAGGTCAAGGCTGCAGTGAGCCATGATCACACCACTGCACTTCAGGCTGAGTGACAGAGTCAGATCCTGTCTCAAAAAAAAGAAAAAAATGGAGGCTGGGTGCAGTGGCTTATGCCTATAATCCCAGCAGTTTGACAGGCCATGGCAGGAGGATCACTTGAGGCCAAGAGTTCAAGACCACCCTGGATAACAAGTCCCTATCTCTACAAAAGAGTTTTTAAAATTAGTAGGATATAGTGGCATGGACGTATAGTCCTAGCTATTTAGGAGGCTGAGCTGGGAGGATCACTTGAGACCAGGAGTTTGAGGCTGAGGCTGCAGTGACCTATGTATGATTGCACCACTGCACTCCCACCTGAGTAACAGAGTGAGCCCCTGTCTCAAAAATAAAAAAAAAATGATGACATAGATTTATATCTATTGCTCTGGAAGAATATTTTTAATGTTTTCTTGCGTAAAAAATGCAGGATAAAAAAAATAATATTTTAGCCAGGTGCAGTAGCTCACACCTGTAATGCCAGCACTTTGGGAGGTCCAAGCAGGTGGATCACCTGAGGCAGGAGAATTGGTTGAACCCAGGAGGCAGAGATTGCAATGAGTAGAGAACGCGCCACTGTACTCGTCTGGATGACAGAGTGAGACTCCGTCTCATAAGTAAGTAAGTAAATAAATAAATAAATAAGAAAACCTAATAGGTTTGATTTAAACCATAGTGGCTTTGGGAAAACCATATAGGGACCCATACAACTGTTAGGGGGGAGAGTCACACTTTAATATTACATGTCATCAATTTATAACACTGTTTTGTTTTCACATTTTTACACCAATGTGTAAACTGATGTGCAATCAGTGGCATCTCAAATTACTGACGAGTTGCTGACAGCCAGACCACAGTCACTGCTCACGTACGCACAGGGCTGCTCACAACTCTTCCTCTTCCATCCTTTCTCTTAAGCTATGTGCACTGTTAGCACTATAGGTATTGAGTTTAATCACCACTTACAGTGTCTTCAAAAACATTCCATGCTTATTCGGCACTAAAATGAAAAATTATTTTATACTCTAAGGAAACAAATGGCTTGATATATGATAAAAATCTATGTCTAGCTGGGTGTGAAGGCTCATGCCTGTAATCACATAACTTTGGGAAACCAAGGCGGGCAGATCGCGAGGTCAGGAGATCAAGACCAGCCTGGCCAACATGGTGAAACCCCATTTCTACTAAAAATACAAAAATTAGCCAGGCATGGTGGCACCTACCTGTAATCCCAGCTACTTGGGAGGCTGAGGCAGGAGAATCACTTGAACCCAGGAGGTGGAGGTTGCAGTGAGCCGAGATTGTGCCATTGCACCCAGCCTGAGGGATAAGAGCAAGACTCCATCTCAAAAAAAAAAAAAAAAACTATGTCTAAATAAAAGACTTAAAAGAGCTCTTTTAACATGCATAAAATGAAAATTCTAATTGATAGGAAAGTTTTGTGTCACGGTTTTTCTATTTCTTAGAAACGCATCAGTAAGGGTGTAGGTTACAATTGATGGTGCCTTAGATTTGGTGAAATTGCCAGTAATGTAGACATGTCAGTGATTTTTAACCCAGAAGGAATTCAATGTAAATAATAATAACAAAAATAACAATTCACATATGTCAAGAGCCAAACATACACAAAAGTCATGCTTTACTCATATCTTATTATTTATCCATCGTAATAACCCCATGAGATAGTTACTCTTATATACGATTGCAAATTGTCCTAAGTGCTATGAGAGTGAATTACAGGGAAAGAAAACATAATTCAGATTAGGAGGAGAGGCGGCTGGGCGTGGTGGCTCATGCCTGTAATCTCAACACTTTGGGAGGCTAAGGAGGGCAGATTACTTGAGGTCAGGAGTTCCAGACCAGCCTGGCCAACATGCTGAAACCCCATCTCTACTAAAAATGCAAAAATTTAGCGGTCTGTGGTTGCAGGCACCTGTAATCCCAGCTACTCGGGAGGCTGAGACAGGAGAATCACTTGAACCAGGGAGACAAAGGTTGCAGTAAGCTGAGATTGTGCCACTGCACTCCAGCCTGAGCAACAAAGAGTGAAACTCCATCTCAAAAAAAAAAAGAGATTCAGAGGAGAGGCCTCCCTAAATGATGAGACTCAAAAGTTAACAGTAGGCAGCATTCATTGAGCACTTACTATGGACCAGATACGATTCTCAGTTTATCATATTAACTCACTCAATCCTCCCCTAAACCCTAGGAATATTATTTTCAGCTCCACTTTACACAAGAGAAAGTTGAGACAGGAGTATAGAAGTTACATAACTTGCTCATAATAATCAGGTTACACATTATGGAGGATAAGCCTAGAATTTGAAACATGGCAGTCCAGCTCCAAAACCCATTCATTTTACCACTTCACCATCATCTCTCAGTAGAGACAGATGAACAGTATCACATGAGTGAAGCATCTCCCCTTTATCAATGGGGATGTCAGTAAATAATCTGGCTGCAAGCAAAGACTCCAGAGCCCAACGTTCAAAGTCAGGCTCTGCAACTGCCCAGCAAGGTATTTTAATCTTCCTATGCCTCAGTTTCCCCAGTTGTTGTGAGGATTAAATGAGGATTAATGAGTTGATACATGTATAGAACTTAGCTCAGAACCAGAAGATAAATGTTAGGTGGTCTTATTATCTACATACAATGCTCATCGAAACCCAAAGGAAACAGACCCAGAGAGGTTTAGAAATTTGTCTAAAATCACACATTTCAAGAAAAGAATCAGGTAGGCACCATGGCTCATACCTGTAATCCCAGCACTTTGGGAGGCCAAGGCGGGTGGATCATGAGGTCAGGAGTTCAAGACCAGCCTGGCCAAGATGGTGAAACCTTGTCCTTACCAAAAATACAAAATTAGCCAGGTGTGGTGGCACATGCCTATAACCTCAGCTACTGGGAAGGCTGATGCAGGAGAATCGCTTGAACCCGGGAGGCAGGGATTGCGGTGAGCCGAGATGGCAACACTGCACTCTAGCCTGGGCCACAGAGTGAAACTCTGTGTCAAAAAAAAAAAAAAAGAAAGAAGGAAAGGAATCAGGATTTGAACCTAAGTCTGTTCACTCAGAAGCCCTTTCTTTATTCATTATCCATGAAGCTTTCCATTAAAAATTAGTCAATGGAGCTGGGTGTGGTGGCTCATGCCTGCAATCCCTGCACTTTGGGAGGCCGAGGTGAGAGGATCTCTTGAGCCGAGGAATTCAAGACCAGTCTGGGCAACTTGGTGAGAGCCACACCCCCATCTCTACAAAAATTAATTAATTAATCAATTTTAAAATGAGTCAGTGGTTTAGGTCTTCATTCCTAAAGATTTCCATTTGGAAAGGAGATCCTAAATCCCAACGTGACACCTCATTTTAACATCCCGAATCTTAATCAACAGTAAGGCTCTCTCATTGCCAATCTGATTTTCAATTGTTTTATTTTAAGGCCATTTTCTCTTTGAGAAGCCTTAGGCAAGAAAACTCACCAGTTTCTTTCTTTTTTTACCCTTCATATAAGGTATTTCACATTTCCTAATCTACGTTGAGAAGGCAGGGACACTTTAGAGTCAGGCACAAAGTGGGTGTTCAGGGCCGGACACGGTGACTCACACCTGTAATTGTAGCACTCTGGGAGGTTGAGGCAGGCGGATCACCTGAGGTCAGGAGTTCGAGACCAGCATGGGCAACATAACGAGACCTTGTCTCAAAAAGAAAAAATAAAATAAAAAATCGCTGGGAGTGGTGGCCCATGCCTGGAATAATCCCAGCACTTTGGGAGGCCAAGGCAGGCGGATCACCTGAGGTCAGGAGTTCGAGACCAGCCTGGCCAACATGGTAAAACCCCATCTCTACTAAAAATACAAAATTAGCTGGGCGTGGTGGCATGCACCGGCAATCCCAACTACTTGGGAGGCTGAGGCAGGAGAATCACTTAAACCCAGAGGCAGAGGTTGCAGTGAGCCCAAATCACGCCATTGCACTCCAGCCTGGGCAGAAAGAGAGAAACTCTGTCTCAATTAAAAATGAAAAAAACAAGTAGGTGCTCAACAAAAATGTGTTGCATGAATGAAGAAACAAGGGAGAGATCACTAAAGTCCTTCCAAAATCAGACAAACCCCAAGCCGCTCTGCCCCTGCCTACACTGCTTGCTTTTCTTTGACTTCCATGTCTTAACCCCAGTGTTTCTCAAACAATAGTGTTGCAAGGGCATCCTGAGGATATTGTGGAGTTGAAGTGGCCTTGGTTTGTGGTGACATCCTAGGTTTCTTCATTCCTCATTCCCTTGAGACACTTTTTGAACAAGAGGATAGAGGGAGTTATCCTCAGGGGCAGAATTGCTGAGGATAAGAACAGGCAGGTGGATGGACGTGCGTCTGCAGTCCTCATATGTTGTAACAGTCGGTCAAAGCCACCAGGTGTCACAAGCAGAGGAAGGCTGGAGCCCTACTAGACAGTCACTGTAAAGACAGGAAACCGGCCAGGCACGGTGGCTTACACCTGTAATCTCAGCACTTTGGGAGGCCGAGGCAGGTGGATCTCAAGGTCAGGAGTTCAAGACCAACCTGGCCAAGAAGCTGAAACCCCGTCTCTACTAAAAATATAAAAATTAGCTGGGTATGGTTGCAGGTACCTGTAGCCCCAGCTACACAGGAGGCTGAGGCAGAAAATTGCTTGAACCCAGGAGGTGGAGGCTGCAGTAAGCCAACATCAAGCCATTGCACTCCAGCCTGGGTGACAGAGTGAGACTCCATCTCAAAATAAAAAAAAAGGGGGGGCCAGGCGCAGTGACTCACACCTGCAATCCCAGCACTTTGGGAGCCCAAGGTGGGCAGATCACAAGATCAGGAGTTCAAGATCAGCCTGATCAACATGGTGAAACCCTATCTCTACTAAAAATACAAAAAAATTAGCTGGGTGTGGTGGCGCATGCCTGTAATCCCAGCTACTCAGGAGGCTGAGGCAGGATAATCACTTGAACCTGGAGGCAGAGGTTGCAGTGAGCCAAGATCGAGCCATTGCACTCCTGCCTGGGCAACAGAAGTGAACTCTTGTCTCCAAAAAAAAAAAAAAAAGAGGGTGGAGAAGGCGACTGTCTCAGTGGAGGTGGGTCATCCCGGGTAGGGAGTCGGGGTCCCTGAAGCAGGTCCTGACTCCTGGAACTCTTGGCCGCCATGTGCTTCGCCAAGGTCCACTCTGATAACAACAAGAATCAGAAGGCCCAACTGTGTCAGCCCTTTGAAAAATTTGCTGATGTGATGGAAAATCCAGAATCAAAACTGGAGAGGTGAAGTCGAGCATGAAAGAGCAACGTCAAAGTGTGGTATCTGGACACTGTGGCGGCTCAGTATCAGAGATGGCACCTGGAGCTCACTCCTCTACTTGAAAAAGAAGGAGACGAATTATGGTGCAGAGGCAACAGAGCCCCTGTCCTGGAAGTTGAGGATCCTGAAACCGAGGAGCACAAGGAGCACTTTTGTGACAAGGTCAGGAGATGGTTCCAGGCCATGCTGCAGCGGCTGCAGACATGGTGGCAGACAATTGGGGCCTGGGTGAAGGAGAAGGTGGAGGCCCTGGTCCATGCAGTGCAGGCCCTCTGGAAAGAGTTCAAGAGTTTCTGCTGCTCTCTGGCAGAGCTCTTCATGTCCTTTTTACAGGCCCAAGGAGCCCCCCGAGGGGGATGGAGGAGCTGACACCCCAGAAGTACTCTGAACCCCAGTGAAGCTACTGACACCACCTTTGCCCTCCCCCTCACTATGCACCCACCCTGACCCGTCCCTCAGCTCTCCTGTGCCCCGCCCCCGTCCCACACACCCAATCTCCCTGCCTGGCGTTCCTGCTGCAGCTCTGACCTGGCGCAGTCACCCCAGCATCTTAATAAAACTTATTTATACTTAAAAAAATAAAAGACAGGAAACCAGGCGGGGCACCGTGGTGAATGCCTGTAATCCCAGCACTTTGGGAAACCGAGGTGGGTGGATCACTTGAAGTCAGGAGTTCAAGACCAGCCTGGCCAACATGGTGAAACTCCATCTCTATTGAATCTACAAAAATTAGCAAAGCATGGTGGTGCACGCCTATAATCCCAACTACTCAGGAGGCTGAGGCAGGAGAATCACTTGAAGCCAGGAGGCAGAGGTTGTAGTGAGCAGAGATCATGCCATTGTACTCCATCCTGGGCAACAGAGCGAAACTCTATTTTGGAAAAAAAGAAAAAAAGAAAGACAGGAAACCTGAGCCCAGGGAGTATAGGTCTGACTCCTTTGGTTGCAAATAATGGAAATCCATCTCAAATAACCATGAGGGAAAAAGAAAGACATTGTATTGCTCCATCACTTGGAATTTCAGGGATGATACCGATTTTAGATATGGATAGATCTAGACATTCAAATAAGGCCTCAACTTTTCTCTCTCTCTGGCCTATTGTTTTTCTCTCTGTGTTTGCCCATAGCAGCCCCTCAGCAAGAGGCTTTCAGAAAATGATGGCTGCTGACAACCCTCAAGTCGTACTCTTCCAGTTGCACAGAGTTCTAGCCCTCATGACTATGTTAAGTTTGGGACAGAGAGGAGAGGTTGTCCCAAGGGAGGAAGCAGGAAATGTTTCCTTTTGTCAAAAAAATCAAAAGTTTTCTGGGTGGGGGGGCTAGAGGAGGGATAGAAGGGGGTGGGGAGATTGGGGAGGGATAACATTAGGAGAAATACCTAAAGTAGGTGACGGGGTGATGGATGCAGCAAACCACCATGGCATGTGTATACCTATGTAACAATCCTGCATGATCTGCACATGTACCCTAGAACTTAAAGTAAAAAGAAAGAAAAAAAAATCAAAAGCTTTCTCAGAAGCTCCAGAGTAGACCTCCCCTTAGGTGTTATTGGCAAAGCTGCAAGAGGGGCTGGGAAAGTGGGAAACAGAGTCATTATTGGCTTAGACATGTAAGAATCTACCACCTGGGGCTGGCCATGTGGTCACCCTCAATGAAACTAGTGTTTTTCTTTTTCCTTTTTCTTTTTTTTTTTTTTTTAGATGGATCTTGCTCTGCTGCCCAGGCTGCAGTGTAGTGGCATGATCCCAGCTCACAGCAGCCTCAACCTCCCAGGCTCAAGCAATCCTCCTACCTCAGCCTCCCGAGTAGCTCGGACTACAGGCGTGCACCACCACACCCAGCTAATGTTTGTGTTTTTTGTAAAGATGGAGTGTCATCACGTTGCCCAGCTGGTCTCAAACTCCTGAGCTCAAGCAATCCTCTTGCCTTGGCCTCCCAGAGTGCTGGGATGACAGGCGTGAGCAACCATCCCCAGCAAAATTGGTATTTCATAAACCAGGAAGGAGGGAGACTGCATTGGATAGGTCACTAATGGTGTCTCCCATAAGAAGGTATTGTGAGGCAACCTCACCAGCTCTTGTTTTTGTTTTTGTTTTTTTGAGACTGAGTCTCGCTTTGTCGCCCAAGCAAGAGTGCACTGGCACAATCTCGGCTCACTGCAACATCCGCCTTCCGGGTTCAGGTGATTCTGCCTCAGCTTCCCAAGTAGCTGGGATTACAGGCGTGTACCATCATGCCCAGCTAATTTTTGTATTTTTACTAGAGATGGGGTTTCGCCATGCTGGCCAGGCTGGTCTCAAACTCCTGAACTCAAGTGATCCGCCCCCTCAGCCTCCCAAAGTGCTGAGATTACAGGCATGAGCCACTGCGCCCGGCCATCAGATCTTGTAACAAGAATGAGGAGGAGAAGTTTTGCAAAAGTGGAAATGCTACCTAGCCAGACACAACTAATGTGCACATTAGAATCGGAGAACAAGGAATGAAAGCCCGGAAAAGTGAGTTGGATCAGGGGAGATAGGCATGGCTCCAAAGGAGAGGATGGTCCAGCTATGGACGACACCAGTTGGAACGTTTCCGGAAACATACATTTCTTATCCGAGGATATTCTGGAGCAGGAGCACAACAAATACAGAAGATTCTGGGTGAGCAAGTGAAGGGCTCCTCATCACACAAAGAGCCCGAGTTCCTTCCACTGTTTTTGTTCAATCCCCACTCTTTGTTTTCCAAGGTGGCCCTAAACTAAATCAACAAAAGCGCAGCCCTGGCCAGATGTGGGGGCCTCACACCTGTAATCCCAGGTGTGGACACTTTGGGAAGCTGAGGCAGGCAGATCACCTGAGGTCACGAGTTGGAGACCAGCCTGACCAACATGGTGAAAACCCAACTCTACTCAAAATACAAAAAGTTAGCCAGGTGTGGTGGCAAGCGCCTGTAATCCCATCTACTCGGGAGGCTGAGGCAGGAGAATCTCTTGAACCCGGGAAGTGGGGGCTGCAGTGAACTGAGATCACACCATTGCATCCCATCCTGGATAAGAGCTAAACTTCATCTCAAAAAAAAAAAAAAAGCTGCAGCTGAGGCACTGAGGAAAGACATGCTCAAAAGTCCTCAGTAGCTCCCTACCAACCCTGAACTCCAGACCAAATTCTGAATCTGGCCCTACTGTCCTCTCCAGCCTTACCTCTCTGTAACTCCGCTCCTCCTCCAGCTGGTTACCGCAGCTCCTGGCAGCTCCCCGCAGCTCCCTAAATCCAGCCCAGACCTTCCTGACTCCAGGATTTTGTCCCTGCTGTCCTTTCTGCCCTTTTCTAGCTGTGACATCTCTGTGATTGCTTATCTACAAAATAGGAAGTTCCTCCCTTATAAGGTATTGTGAGGGTTACAAAAATGAAATAAAACATATTAAGTGCTTAGAATACCACCTGGCACAGTTTAAATGCTCACTATATGTTAGCTATTATTATTGTTCATGAATCTTTGGTTTTTTGTTTCCTGTTTTCTTTTCTTTTCTTTTTTTGAGATGAAGTTTCATTCTTGTTATCCAGGCTGGAGTACAATGGAGCAACCTCGGCTCACTGCAACCTCCACCTCCCAGGTTCAAATGATTCTCCTGCCTCAGCTCCTAAGTGGCTGGGATTTCAGGTGCCCACCACCACGCCAGCTAATTTTTTGTATTTTTATTAGAGACAGCGTTTCACCATGTTAGCCAGGCTGGTCTCGAACTCCTGACCTCAGATGATCCACCCACCTCAGCCTCCCAAAGTGCTAGGATTATAGGCGTGAGCCACCACTCCCAGCCTGTTTGTTGCATTTAGAGACAGTCTCACTCTGTCTCCCAGGCTGGAGTGCAGTGGCACAATCAAAGCTCACTGCAGCATCTGCCTCTGGGGCTCAAGCGATCCTTCTGCCTCAGCCTCCCAAGTTGCTGGGACTACAGGCACACACCATCACGCCCGGCTGACTCTCGGTTTGAAGTTAACACACTTGGTGCCATGGCACTTGGCATCCACATCACAGTCCTTACCCATTTCTTCCTTGCTGTATTTGTGAATGTGTCTGGAGTTAGCATCACAAGGCTCAGGGTGATACGTATGGCTCCCCTGGCATCTTGCTCAACTTCATTGTGGGCGTGCCAAGCACACAGCTGGTCCAGCTGAGATGGAAGACAGCCAGCCTGTTAAGGGGCAGAACTTGTTCATCCAGGATGGGTTGGAAAATGAAGCGCTAGTCTGGGCAGAAAGTTCCCTCTTGCTGGCCAGAGAGTCACATTAGGAAATGGAGCCCACCCACAATTTCACAACGAAGCCGTTAGGAAAGTCAGACAAATTCATCCACCGATGGTGTGCGGTTAAGGCCTGGCGCCAGGCATCTCCCCCAAAAAGGCAGGAACCTGCCACTGCGAGGAGATGAGGATTGAACCTCCCTCCTGAGCCCAGGAGCAGTGACTCAGCAGGAAGCCAGCCAAGGCCTGAGTCACTCCCTCCCCTACAACCACACCCAGGGTTTTCCTTAAGGGCTTGGAAAGTTCACTGGGAGCTGGAGGTATAAGTCTTTGGTACCTGGGTCTACCCAGGCTAATGAAATCATTTCTTTAATGATTTAATAGCTTAGTATTTAAGAGCACAAATTCTGCCTTCCTTAGCAGCTACCTCCTGGAGCAAGTGTCTTATCATCTCTGGCCACAGTTTGCCCATCTGTAAATGGGTAAATAACAGTACCTCCCTCCGAGGAATGAGAAAGCTTAGAATAGTATGCGGCATGTCCATGGGGTTCCTCTGAAACACCAGGTCTGGTCTCATGTCAAGGGCTTTGCATTTGTTGTTTGCTTTTCCTTTTTTATTTTCTTCTTCTTTTTTTAATGACAGAGTCTCCCTCTGTCACCCAGGCTGGAGTGCAGTGGTGCGATCTCGGCTCGCTGCAACCTCCACCTCCCAGGTTCAAGCAATTCCGCCTCAGCCTCCCAGCTGGAATCACCAAGTAGCTACATGCGCGCACCACCCCGCCTAGCTAATTTTTGGGTTTTTTTTGTTTTGTTTTGAGATGAAGTCTTGCTCTGTTGCCCAGGCTGGAGTGTAGTGGCTCAGTCTCAGCTCACTGCAACCTCCACCTCCAGGGTTCAAGCGAGACTCCTGCCTCAGCCTCCCACATAGCTGGGACTACAGGTGGGTGCCACCATGTCCAGCTAATTTTTGTATTTTTTTAGTAGAGACAAGTTTTCACCATGTTGGCCAGGATGGTCTCGATCTCTTGACCACATGATCTGCCCACCTCAGCCTCCCAAAGTGCTGGGATTACAGGTGTGAGCCACTGCGCCCAGCCTTAATATTTGTATTTTTGGTAGAGACGGGTTTTGCCAGGTTGGCCAAGCTGGTCTCAAACTCCTGACCTCAGGTAATCCACCCACCTCGGCCTCCCAAAGTACTGGGCTACAGGTGTGAGCCACTATGCCTGGCTGCCACATTTGGTGTTTTCTCTGCCCAGAATGATTTTGCTGCAGACAGCCACATGGCCAGCTCTCTCAACTAATTCAGATATTTACTAAATATTCATCTTCTCAGTGAAGCCTACAATGGCCAACCCTTCTAACTGCTCCTCCAACACTCCTTGTCCCCTTTCCCACTTTCCTCCTCAGGACTTACCACCATCTAGCATGTATCTTCTCTGTTGATCTCCCCCGATCCACAATGGAATCCAAGTTCCATTGTTGTCTGTTTTCTTCACTGCTGTATTCCCAAGACCTAGACAAGTGCCGGCACATAGCAGCTCTCAATATACACATGGGGGTCCAGGCAGGGTGGCTCACTGCCTATCATCCTAGCACTTTGGGGCTGAGCAGTGAGGATCGCTTGAGCCCAGGAGCTGGAGACCCACCTGGGCAACATAGTGAGAACCTGTCTCTACAAAATAGAAAATACAAAAATTAGCCAGGTATAGGGGTGCCTGCCTATAGTCCCAGCTACTTGGTAGGCTGAGGCATAAGGATTGCTTGAGCTCAGGAGGTTGAGGCTGCAGTGACCCAAGATCATAATGACTATACTCCAGCCTAGGTCACAGAGTGAGAGACCCATTCTCAAAACAAAAAACAAAAAAAAAAAACCCCACTGGGTTTAGTGGCTTACACATTTAATCCCACTACTTCAGGAGACTAAGGCGAGAGAACCACTTGAGCTCAGGAGTGTGAGACATGCCTGGGCAAGATAGTGAAAACCTGTCTCTACTTAAAAAAAGGCTGGGCACAGTGGCTCACACCTAATCCCAGCAGTTTGGGAGGTCAAGGTGGGTGGATTACCTGAGGTCAGGAGTTTGAGACCAGCCTGGCCAATATGATGAAGCCCTGTCTCTACTAAAATTACAAAAATTAGCTGGGCGTGATCGCATGCACCTGTAGTCCCAGGTATTCAGGAGGCCGAGGCAGGAGAATTGCCTGAACTCAGGAGGCAGAGGTTGCCGTGAGCCCAGCCTTTTTTTGACACCAGTGGCTGGTGTCACTGCACTCCAGCCTGGGCGACAAAGCAAGACTCCATCTCAAAAAGCAAAAC
>PVKP010012627.1:0-23999 GCA_004027715.1 Plecturocebus donacophilus
TTCTGTTTCTTAGTTTTCCTTTGGCGGACGCCGGTTCCCCTCAGAGCCAGACCTTCCCGGGTTCTCTGTGCTTGCTGTGAAACTCTCAGTCCTCGGCGCTTCCAATTGCTGTTTTCCTTGTGGGGATGGGACCAGCTGAGCCCGTCTGTCCCGTTTACTCTGCACCGGGAAGCGCCGCGCCGGGCGCCGGCAAAAGAGCTGCGCGGGCCAAAAGAGTCGCGCTGGCGACCTGTGTGGCTTCTCTGCCGGGAGTCTCGGAGTCTGTAGGCAACAAAAATTCGTCGGAAAGTGCGGCGTCCACTGGTTCTCTGCACTTTCACTGGGAGCTACATTCCTGAGCTGTTGCTAGCCGGCCATCTTGGATCTCTCTCTCCTTAGTTATTTCTTTTCTTCTGCTAGCTTTTGACTGTTTTTGATCTTGCTTCTCTATCTCTTTCAATTTTGATGATAAGGTGCTGATTTTAGTCTTTCCCTGCTTCTCGTGGGCATTTGTTGCTATGAATTTTCCTTTAGACACTGCTTTAAATGTTTCTCAGAGATTCTGGTACATTGTGTCTTTGTTCTCATTGGTTTTGAAGAACATCTTTATTTCTCCCTTCATTTCATCATTTATCCAGTTGACATCCAGGAGCAAGTTATTCAGTTTCCATGTCATTGTGTGGCTTTGAGTGAGTTTCTTAATCCTGAGTTCTAATTTGATTGCACTGTGGTCTGAGAGACTATTTGTTATGATATCCATTCTTTTGCATTTGCTGAGGAGTGATTTACTTCCAATTATGTGGTCAATTTTAGAGAAGGTGTGATGTGGTGCCGAGAAGAATGTATATTCTGTGGATCTGGGGTGGAGAGTTCTGTAGGTGTCTATTAGGTCTGCTTGGTCCCAGATCTGCATTCAAGTCCTGGATATCCTAGTTAATTTTTTGTCTCATTGATCTATCTAATATTGATGGTGGAGTGTTAAAGTCTCCCACTATTACTGTGTGGGAGTCTAAGTCTCTTTGTAGGTCATTGAGAACTTGCTTTATGTGTCTGGGTGCTCCTGATTGGGTGCATATATATTTATCATTATGTAAAGCCCTTCTTTGTCTCTTTTGATCTTTGTTGGTTTAAAGTCCGTTTTATCATAGACTAAGATTGCAACTCCTGCTTTTTTTTGCTCTCCATTTGCTTGGTAAATCTCCTCTCATTCTTTGAGTCTACATGTTTCTTTGCATGTGAGATGGGTCTCCTAAATACAGCATACCAATGGATCTTGACTTTTTATGCAGTTTGCAAATCTGTATCTTTTGATTGAGGTATTTAGGCCATGTACATTTAATGTTAATATTGTTATGTGTGAATTTGATACTGCCATTTTTTTACTGGCTTGTTTTTTCCCCATTAATTGACACAGCTTCTTCATTGTGTTGTTGGTCTTTGCCATTTGGTACATTTTTGTTGTGGCTGGTACTGGTTGTTCATTTTCATGTTTAGTGCTTCCTTTAGAAGCTCTTGTAAGGCAGGTCTGGTGGTGATGAAGTCTGTTGTAGTTGCTTGTCCATAGAGGATTTTATTTCTCCTTCACTTAAGAAGCTTAGTATGGCTGGATATGAAATTCTGGGTTGATAGTTCTTTTCTTTAAGGATGTTGAATGTTGGTCCCCACGCTCTTCTGACTTGTAGGGTTTCTGCTGAGAGATCCACTGTGGGTCTAATGGGCTTCCCTTTGTGGGTGACCTGACCTTTCTCTCTGGCTGCCCTTAGCATTTTTTCCTTCATTTCAACCCTGGTGAATCTGATGATTTTGTGCCTTGGGGTTGCTATTCTTGAAGAATATCTTTGTGGTGTTCTCTGTATTTCTTGAATTTGAATGTTGGCCTGCCTTGCTAGGTTGTTCTCCTGGATAATATCCTGGGGAGTGTTTTCCAGCTGCGATTCATTCTCTCCGTCACATTCAGGTACACAGATCAAGGGTAGATTAGGTATTTTTACATAATCCCACATTTCTTGAAGGCTTTGTTCATTTATTTTTACTTTTTTCTCTGTTCTTGCCTTCTTGTTTTATTTCACTGAGTTGATTATCAATCTCTGATATCCTTTCTTCTGCTTGATCAATTTGGCTATTGAAACTTGGGTATGCTTCACAAAGTTCTAGTGCCGTGTTTTTCAGCTCCATCAAATTGTTAATATTCTTCTCTAAGCTGGTTATTCTAGTTGGCCTTTCGTCTAACCTTTTTTTATGGTTCTTAGTTTCTTTGCATTGGGTTAGAACATGCTCCTTTAGCTCAGAGAAGTTTGTTATTGTCCACCTTCTGAAGCCTGCTTCTGTCAATCTGTCAACCTCATTCTCCATCCTGTTTTGTTCCCTTTCTGGTGAGGAGTTGTAATCCCTTGGAGGAGGAGAGGTGTTCTGGTCTTTGATGGTTTTATTCTTTTTGCACTGGTTTCTTCCCATCTTTGTGGATTTATCTAGCTTTGATCTCAGGGAGCCACTTAATGATGCAGTCTGTCCCTTGTCTGCTTGTAGAGGTACTGCTGGGCTGCCACAGACTCAGTCTGGCTGCTGTGTAGGCTTCCTGTGTCTTTCATTTACACAGGGAGATTAGGCCCACCTCTGTAATGGTGGATGCCTTTCTTCCTACCAAGCTTGATCCTTCCAGGTTGAGCTTGAACTGATGGCTGGCTGTGAAACCCAAGTAAGAGGGCTTCAGCCTGCTGGAGTTTGTGTGGGGAGCCCAGCCTATTGCCTGTCTCCTTGCTTTTAGAAACTCCTCTCTCTAGGGGACTGGTAGCTTCTTTCTGCAGGCTCTCCAGGCCACCCAATGCATCTGCCTAGATCTGTGCCAACAATCCATGGAACCAGCTGGGGCTGCTAATCAACTCTGCACAGGTAACTCATGCACTTTTCAGCCTGGTGCAGATTTTCTAGTCTATGGGTTGCAGAGACTTTGGGAGAAGTGCAGTATCTGGACCAGTGTGCTAGAGTGGGGAAGCCCCTGATCCTCTGGTCAGATGCACTTCCAGGGTGGAGCAGTGCCCCCACCCCATCTTGGTTTGCTGTCTTTGGGCTTTGCCCACTGTCCACCCAGTCCCGTTGAAATGAACCTGGTACCTTCTTTGGAGATGCAGAGATCACTCACTTTCTGCATCTTTCTCACTGGGAGCTGTGCACTGGAGCTGTTTCTATTTGTCCATTTTGGTAGAAGTTAAAATTCCTTATAATCATCAAGTTGACCCAGGTCAAGAATTTGCTTCTTAGTTTAAAAGAAAGAACTCCATGATTGTACTACACTCCAACTTGGGCAACAAATTGGGACCCTTGGAATGATGTTGAAAGAGTATATACTCTTGGAGTGCACAGAGTGTGTGCCTGCACCTTCAGCATCTGTTGGGGTGGCAAGTGGGAGGTGGCTGATAGGCTCTGGGCCTCACCAGATGTCTAATTTCAATGTTAGGTGTTTGTGTTGTGGTGAAATAAACTCTTTATATCCCTCCCAGAAACCTTCAGTTAACTCTGCCATAAACACAAAGGCTTTGTTCGTGTGTATGTATGTGTGTGTGTGTGTGTGTGTGTGTGTGTGTGTGTAAGCTGGCAGGTGGGGGAGAAAGGGTGGAATTGGGGTACAGGGAGAGAGAGCGAGTAAAAGAAATAGAAAGATGGTAAGTGACTGTATTCCACATCTGCATTAATACAACACTCAGGATGGGAAGAAAGGATCATTAAGTGAGTTATTCTCTCAACTAAATAAATTCTGCAAAACTGTGGTAGAGGTGTCTAAGAGAACATGGGATACTCACATCTTGAACTTTGAATGTAGAGCTATTGCTGAAAAACTGCAATATTATCAATCGGTCTTATCTATATCTTAAGTGTCCTCATAACTCTGATAATGACTTCAAAGTCCAGAGATATTGCCTTAAAAAATCTTACTTTATCTGTTCTTTTATTATTTTCTGTCTTTGCCATCTCTTGAATCTAAGCCTCTCAAGAGTAGGCTCTTGCCTATCTTGTTTACTGCTGTAACCCCAAAGGTTGGCACACTACCTAGTATAACAGTAGCACTTGGTATGATTTGGCTCTGTCCTTACCCAAATCTTATGTTGGATTGTAAGTCCCAGTGTTGGAGGATGTATTAGTCTATTTTCATGTGGGTGATAAAGACATGCCAGTGCCTGGGAGGAAAAAGACGTTTAATTGGATTTACAGTTCAGCTGGGGAGGCCTCAGAATCGTGGTGGGAGGTGAAAGGCACTTCTTACATGGCAGCAGCAACAGAAAATGAGGAAAAAGCAAAAGCAGAATCCCCTGATAAACTCATCACATCTCATGAGACTTACTGTCACAAGAATAGCATGGGAAAGACCAGCCCCCATGATTCAGTTACCTCCCCTTGGGTCCCTCCCACAACATGTGGGAATTCTGAGAGATACAATTCAAGTTGAGATTTGGGTGGGGACATAGCTAAAATATATCATTTTGCCCTTGCCCCTCCAAATCTCACGCCCTCACATTTCAAAAACAATCATGCCTTTCTAACAGCCCCCCAAAGTCTTAACTCATTTTAGCATTAACCCAAAAGTCTGCATTCCAAAGTCTCATCTGAGACAAGGCAAGTCCCTTTTGTCTATGAGCCTGTAAAATCAAAAGCAAGCTAATTACTTCATAGATACAATGGGGGTACAGGTATTCAGTAAGTACAACAGTTCCAAATCCAAATGGGAGAAATTGGCCAAATCAAAGGGGTTATAGGGCCCATGCAAGTCCAAAATCCAACAAGAAAGTCAAATTTTAAAGCTCCAAAATGATCTCCTTTGACTCCAGGTCTCAAATGTAGGTCACAATGATGCAAGAGGTGGGTCTTGGGCAGCTTTGCCCCTGTGGCTTTGCAGGTGCAGCATCCCTCCTGACTGCTTTCAAGGGCTAGTGTTGACTGTCTGCAGCTTTTCCAGGCCCATGGTGCAAACTGTTGGTGGATCTACGATTCTGGGGTCTGAAGGATGGTGGCCCTCTTCTCACAGCTGCACTAGGCAGTGCCCTAGCAGGGACTCTTTGTGGGGGCTCTAACCCCACACTTCCCTTCTTCACTGCCCTAGCAGAGGTTCTCCATGATGGCCTACCCCAGCAGCAAACTTTTGTCTGGGCATCCAGGCATTTCTATACACCTTTCTGAAATCTAGGCAGAGGTTCCCAAATGTCATTTCTTGACTTCTGTGCACCTGCAGGCTCAACACCACATGGAAACGGCCAAGGATTATAGCTTCCACCCTCTCAAGCCATAGCCTGAGCTGTATGTGGGCCCCTTTTAGCCAAGGCTGGAGCAGGAGGGACACAGGTGGGACACAAGGTTGGAGCAGCTGCATACAGCATGGAGACCTAGGCCCTGCCCATGAAACCACTTTTTCCTCCTGGGCCTTCTGGCCTATGTTGGAAGGGGCTGCTGTGAAGGTCTCTGACATGGCCTGGAGACATTTTTATCCAAGTTCTCGAGATTGAACATTAGGCTCCTTTCCACTTTTGCCAATTTTTGTAGCCAGATGAATTTCTCCTCAGAAAATGGTTTTTTTCTTTTCTATTGCATAGCCAGACTGCAAATTTTCCACACTTTTATGCTCTTCTTCCCTTATAAAACTGAATGCCTTTAACAGCACCCAAATCACTTCTTGAATGCTTTGCTGCTTAGAAATTTCTTCTGTCAGATACCTTAAATCATCTCTTTCAAGTTGAAAGTTCCCCACATCTCTAGGGCAGGGGCAAACTGCTGTGAATCTCTTTGCTAAACATAACAAGAGTCACCTTTGCTCCAATTCCCAATAAGTCCTCATCTCCATCTGAGACCACCTCAGCATGGATTTCATTGTTCATATCACTATCAGCATTTTGTTCAAAGCCATTCAACAAGTCTCTAGAAAGTTCCAAACTTTCCCACATTTTCCTGTCATCTTCTGAGCCTTCCAAACTGTCCCAGCCTCTGCCTGTTACTCAGTTCCAAAGTCACTTCCACATTTTTGGGTATCTTTAAAGCAGCACCCCACTCTAATGTTACCAATTTACTGTATTAATCCATTTTTATGCTGCTGATAGACATATCCAAGACCAGGATGAAAAAGAGGTTTAATTGGACTTAGTTTCACATGGCTGAGGAGGCCTCAGAATCATGGCAGGAGGTGAAAGGTACTTCTTATACAGCAGCAGCAAGAGAAAATGAGGAAGAAGCAAAATCAAAAATCCTGATAAACCTGTTAGATCTCATGAGACTTATTCACTATCATGAGAATAGTATGGGAAAAGTAGCCCCTGTGATTCACTTACCTCCCCCTGGGTCCCTCTCATAACATTTGGGAATTCTGAGAGATAGAGTTTGAGTTGCAATTTGGGTGGGGACACAGCCAAACCGTATCAGGAGGAGCCTGATGGGAGGTGACTGATTCATGAGGGTGAATTTCCCCTTTGCTGTTCTCATGACAGAGTTCTCAAGAGATCTGGTTGTTTCAAAGTTTGTAGCAAGTTCCCCTTCTCGGTCATTCTTTCCTGCTAGCCACGTGAATATGTGCCTGCTTCCCCTTTGCCTCCCAATATGCTTGTAAGTTTCCGGAGGCCTCCCCAGAAGCAGAAGCCTGTATAGTCCACAGAACCTTGAGCACAAATAAACCTCTTTTTCTTATAGAATACCTGGGCTCAGATAGTTCTTTATAGTAGTGTGAGAATTGACTAAAGCAGCACTTCATGGATATTTGTTGAATGAAGGGATCTTCAAACTACCTGGATTACATAAGCTAACATTTATGTTGTTCTTTGAAATTTTACTATACTTTTTGTCAATACCATACAGTTTTGTCCTTTATTGGACTATATTTCTTTTTAAGTGTATTAGTACCAGTAATTTTAAAAGTAATTTTGTAGTAAAAAATAAGGTAGATACTTTCATCTTTATTGATTAGAAAATGCTTCATTTACCCTCTCTATCTCTTAACCACTCCCTATGTCTTTCTTAACATCAGCATGTCAAATTCTGTTCCCACAAAAATAGTAAGAGGGCTAGTAAAAATTTATGTAAATAGGGATGTCATCCTAAAAAGAATCAGTAGGTGAGGTGGGGTAGTTATGGGACTTGTATGTGAGATGCGAGCTCCCATGTCAAGACAGTACAATTCGTACATTTTTTCCTTTCCCTTTTTGTCGAATATGAGAAGTTTCTTGGTAGAAACATCCAGGGACCCTGAACATGGGTCAGATCCACATAGGAATGGTATAGTTCACCCTTAGCCATTTTGACTTGGAAGTGAAGGCTCATATTTGAGAATTTGCATGGGTATTTTTCTCCAAATGTTGAACATTGTCCTGTTGATGATTAATATTTTTGTATGAAGTTTGATCCCCCAGTTTTTGACATGAGATACTGTTTATTAAACTTACACTTTTGTCTCTCCTCAGCATTATTTGCTCTTTCAGATCTCCCTTAGGGATAGGATTGTCAGATAAAATACAGGGCTCTTTGAACTTCAGATACACAATGAATACTTGTTTTTTAGTGGAAATATATCTTGTAAAATTTGGGACATACTTACACTAAAATTGTTTATTGTGTATCTAAAATTCAAATTTAACTGAGCAAATTAAAAACACCTTATGATTTTATGCGTTAAATTTGGCAACCCTATTTAGGGAGAAAAGTCATTTTGGACTGAGATGTTGAAATTCATGTTTTAGGACATCTGTAGGTTATATGACAATATAAACTATTTCATGCTGGGAAGAAAGCATGGGACCACAGCAGTGCATCACCCTGGCAAGACCTAAACTGCTTTCCCAGCATTTTTCTTTTCAAAACACGTGCCAAAGTAATTTCCTAGATTGGGGTAATAAATTTCAGATCTTTTAATACCATGTACTGTAATTAGCTGGATAATAATCTGTAATTATTCAGGGAAAGTGAACCCATGTATAAATTATTAGAGTTATAAACTATGCTCTTTTAATGGAGGAAGCTTTGGCCTTTTCTAATCAGCTGTGGCATTCAGAGCCCTCTGATGAGTATTTAGCCCTCTCTGTCAGGCCGTCAGCTTCCTGTCCCTCCATTCTTGGTGCCTCTCACGTTTTTTGGAAAGGCCTGGCAAGTGATGCTAGATCTGCCAAGTCAGTAGATGGCACAGAGCCCAGACCAGGTATACAGAAAACTGTGTGTGTTCTTTGAAGAAGGCCTGGTAGACACTTCTGCAATATTTCAGGGTATAGATGCCAACAGACAGTGTAGCCTGGACACTGAGAACCCATCAGGTGGAAAATAGAGGAAGTTGTATATGAAGGGTCATTTGGCACCAGTCACCTCCCAAGGATTTCTCCAATGGGATATACCTTCTATACACAGCACCTGCATCCATCCACAGCAATTGTCAGAACTATTAAGTTAGAAAACTTTATCATTACATCTCCCCTTGTTCTTTGTCCTGAGTGTTCTTATCCTATCATGCCATCATGACCCCTGTCTGCTTCATTACTACTTATCACTCTCCAGAGAAACTGTATTTTATTTAATTTTTAATTTTCATTTTAAATTCTGGGCTACATGTACAAGATATGCAGTTTGTTACATAGGTAAATGTGTGCCATGGTGGTTTGCTGCACCTATCAACCCATCACCTAGGTAGTGAGCCCAGCATGCATTATCTGTTTTTCCTAATGCTCCCTTTCTCCCAACCCCACCTCCCAACAGGCTCCAGTGTGTGTTGTTTCCCTTCCAGTGTCCATGTGTTCTTATTGTCCAGCTCTCACTTATAAGTGAGGACGTGGTGTTTGGTTTTCAAAGAATCTGTATTTTAAAAGTGGAAGTCTGGAAAGAATTTTTTGTGCCTTTATCTAAGAAGCAAATCTCCAATAGTGAAATTTCAAACACTTGAAGACTGTTGGGAAGGTATTCTAGGAAGCTGGGACTTTCTGGTGTTCCTTTATTCATGGCATATGGAAAACCTGGTATAAGGCAAGTCATGTCTGGATCTTGATGTTAAATATCTCAGGGAAAATTTGGGGAGGGCTTAATGTAGTGACAGCTTTTCCCCACATTTTGCTCCTGAGCTGCCATCAGGGGGATTCTTGATTCTCTGACTGAGGGGTCAGAAACCCAGGAATCTGAAAATCTTTCAGATCTTCTCTGAGTCTAATAGACTTTGCATATTCATTGTTAAGGATCCCAAGAGTCTGCCTTATGCATTCAACATGAGAAGAAAAAATCATCACAACAATTCTTATATTTACTGAGTGCCAAGTATGTGTAAGGTAACTTGGCTATTTTAAAAAATATTCATAATATCCCTAAAACATATCAGTGGACTAATTTACATATTAGTGGACTGAGGCTTCTTGAACTTAATGATTTCCCCAAATTAGTGACTGATGGAGCCAGAATTTGAATCCAGATGTGTCAACATCTATTATGTGGACTCTCATCACTACATTCTTCTGTTAATAGTAGCCCCGGGAGTGACACCTGGTGAAGAACTGTAACATAGGAGGAAACAGATTATATCGTCGAAATTCTCATGTTTCAAAAGTTAAGAACCTGAGGCCAGGGCTTCTAAATGACTTGTATAATGTCCCTCAAGTGGATAGGGGCAAAGTTGGAATCAGAGCCCATATTTCCTATTAGTACTTTTTCCATCAACCATTCCTAACTCTGTGCTGTGTGTTTCAGTCACAGATAGGTTTTGGTTCAGATTTGGCTAATTGTCAGTCCCCATAAAGAGCCTTCCCATCGGCATGGCCATCTATGTAGCTTCTCAAGGGCTCAGGAATCAGGGTTGCCTCATTTTCTTTTTGCATCGCCCAGCTCCATACCAGGAACAATTAGTAATTTGGCACATTTGTTGTTGTTATTGATGATGATGATGATGATGATGATGATGATGATGCCACCTTTTGGGAGCTTTGGATGAAAGAGACATAAATGCATCCTCTAGGTAATACATACATAAAGCATACACAGAAAAAAAACCTATAGTTCCTAATACCTGATGGATCATTTAATTGGATAGAAATCAAATCCATTTTGAGGACCACATTTTTGATATTTGTTCATTTTTCCTGCCTGTAACCTGATTTATCTTAGGCCCTGGGTTTATGATGATACATACTGACTAGTGATATTTTTCACAAGTATCATTTTAACTACACCCCACAGCTTTTAGGATGAGCAAAAAAAACCTTTTTCTTTTAGGGCTTTATCAGATACTGCTGGTTACAACTGAAAGTCCCATTCAGCATTTAAAAACTAATAGAAATATTGAAATAAGATGCATTTTCACGGATTGATGTCCGTAGTTACTGTCTTTCTGCTACAGTTTGTACATTGAGTAGGACATAGGGAGATATAAAATGCAGTCCATTCTTGCAAGATATTTATAGCATAATTGGCAAACATGTCTGAAAATTTATACAATAAAATGAGACCATAGAAGTCACAACTGAGCGGTCTAATGATAAGATGAGAGGAGGTCACCTTGATTTGAGCAGCAGAGACTTCCTGACATAGACAGAGTAGTGGCTGGAGCTGAAGTTCCTTTAGGATATTAAAGTCATACTGAGTCAGCCAATGTGTTTGCTGCACTTTGAGGGACAAGTGTGGGATCCAAAATGGCCTCGGTTAAGTTGTGGCTGAGTGGTTAAGGCAAGGACCTAGAAATTCATTGGTGTCTCCCTATGCAGCTTTGAATCCTGCTAATTATGAGATGTTTTCCTTCTCAGTGAGTTTACTTGGCTCATTGACATATCAGTTTGACAACCTAAAGTTACCCAGAAAGGAGCTCCCTAACAGTTTTCTACAACAATGTTGCAGACTTGACTAAGCTCGTCCTGCTCCAGCAGTCACTAAAATCTCTACTGCCAAAATGGCCTTGGTGAGTTGGAGAAAAGGTCAGGCACTGACGAAGCAAGTTCAAGAAGGCAGTAGAGACAGAAAGGTGTGGTTCATTGATCCTTTCAAGAAATTTTTCTTGAGCACCTACCCTGAGTATAGGACACAGTGGTGAGTAGAAGCAGATATAACCTGATTGAGATGTTGGGTGGAGGACATGCCTTTTGAGTTCTGTGCTTATCTAAGTCTATTATTTAGATTTCAGATAATGAGGAACTTTCCTTTCCTAGAGACACAAAAATGTGGTTGGTGTTTTTGGATGGGGAAAGGGCAAAAGATCAGAGTGAGTGGAGCATCTGACAATAAATCACAGTGTGGCACTGCATTATTATTGTTGCTGTTGTCTAATACTGGCTTTGCATAAAAGGTGTCTCACAGGTTAACATAATATGGTTACCTGCAACATATGAAGGTAAATAATTTTTGTCATTCTGAGTCCAGGAATTTTGTTCTTCTGTGGACTAAGACCATAGAAAACAAAACAAAAGATCTAGGGTCTATTTTTTCCTATCCTTGTCTTATGCCACTTTTCCTCCACTTTTAGCCTCCTCCCCATCCATGCCTTCTCTAAGAAGTAAACAGAGAAAGAGAGACCTGTAGGATGCCCTCCATTAATAGACCCTACCCATTCAGATTCTCCGCACTTTTTATTCTGCTGCAATTTCAAGCTGTCACTTTTCTATCCTGCATCTGTGCAGCACAGTATCCTCAATATTAGTGCCTTCCTGACTTCTAGCCAGAGAGCTGTTCTATTGTAATAGTAACTGCCATATTTATGCATAAGGGTTGAAGCTGGAACCCATTGTCTATGCAGACAGGGGAACTCAGAAAAATTGCTGTGGGAAGTGACTGTTTGCAATTTGGTTAAAAAAAAGCTTTGCTGACTTGTGGACACTGCAAGATAATTTAGCTCTGAAGTACAGGCAATAAAAACTGAGTCCTTTCTGAGGACCCTCATAAGTGAAAACCACAGCCACAGTAGCTGAGTTGACTATATGAGTTCAGAAAATGCCACGGGGAGCAGTTTTTAACCTCTGAGAAGCTGTTACATAAGCCTTGTAAATGTGCTGTTTTCATTTTTACTCTACAGGTGCACACAGCCTATCGATCCTTTCCCCTGTGCAGCTTAGAGTTTAGGAGGGATTCTGCCACTCAGCCCACTCCTCTCCTACTTTTATGGCTAATGTATTTCAGGTGTTGGGACATGTATTTGAACAAATTCATAATAAAGGATGAAAGTCGCTAGGAGGCTGAAAAAGAATCTCTCTAGAAGTATTTTTTCCTTTGATAAATGCAGTATTTGTTACGGATTATACTTAAGTCTTTTAATAACATATTTTGATCTTTAAAGAATATCTGTCACCTTTCTCAGAGTTTATGCCCTTTAGATAGAGAATTAAGGGACATAAGTTCTAATGTCAGCTTTGTCATTAATGATGTTTGTGATCTTGGGCAAGCCTCTTGGTGATGGGAATGGTAGTCACTTTCCTCATCTGTGTGCCTCCTTGGCTGCCAGGACCCTAGACTAACCTGTGTTAGGCTCGGCCAAGGGTCACTCAAACCTTGAGCCTAAGCACAGGTTGGCCTGGGGCCCTGGCAGCCAAGCCTGTCTTCCCTTGGGTCTACTTTCATGAAATGACATTCATGAGAACCTTTCCCTCCACTTTTCAGGCAAGAGAGAAAGGACATTTCTGTAAAGGCACAAGGTAAGGGACATAAGAAAATCTTAAGATAGTAAAATGGTAGATAATTTGGATCAATTTTGAACACTTGTAGTAAGAGAAGTTAGAGCAAGATCAATTTTGAGCCCCTGTAGCAAGAGAAGTTAGAGTCAGAAGCTGAAGAAATAGTTTCTGTGACAGTCTGAGTGAATCTCTGAGCATGCGACAATTTGCTTTAGGGCTCAGTTGGCATAGAATGGTGCAGAAGTGGAAAGAGGGCTCTTGGCTTTCATCAGTTACATGCAGCAGCTCAGAAGTGAAAAGGATTCAAATTAAAGCCTTTCTCTAGGTTTAGTGGGGTCGAGCAGTCTTTAAAGAAGGTGCCAAGAAAGGAAGTTCTGAGAGGTTGATTTTGAGTCCCGTGTTTTGGGCACTGAGAAGTCAAAATGACAACTCTGTCATCCATGACTAGTCTCCATGGCCACCAGGTACCATTCCTACAGTCCCAAGCATTGGCACACCATCAGAGAAGTACGTCTTTATAGTGCAGAAAATGGTCAGGAAATTCGATGAGCCTCCTGTAGGTCAGAAAGCACAGGGTTTCTTGGAGTTCTCTTTTGTTGTCTTAAAAAAGGAAACCTTTAAACTTTGGCTGAAGCATGCCCCCCTGAGAAGCATGCTTTGGAAGGACATACAATAGGGATGCTGTGAGACAGTTTACATGGCTTTTTGCTGGAACCTGTCCATCTGCTCTGGTAGACAATGCTGGTAATGCTGTGATGGAGGGCGTGGGTAGATTTAACAGTTACTCAGAAACATGGCAAACTGTAGACTGCAAGTTCAGTGTCTCAGGCCTGACACAGTGGTAGGCTAATGAACTGTGGCTGCCTGTGTGTGCTGTTGTTCTTATAGAAAGCCACAGTGCATTGCTTTTCAAACCCTGTTCCACAGAACCATAACTTTTCCTTAGTACCTACTTAGAGGACATTTCAGTGGACCTAGTGAGTGGGGAAGGATGGTAAGGGGTGGGAGGCCAAGGAGATGGAACCCGTGCTTCGGGCAGAGCAGCTCTGCTGTGCATATTGGGCCACTTCCTATGACTTTGTTTAAACAAAGCACTCCTTGCCTAAATCACAGCCACTGGTGATAGAGGCTATGATTAGAAGGAGGTAGGTAGTTTATGAGAGCCTCTAAAACTCATTTCTAGGAAAGCTTTCATGCAGGCTCAGGCTGCAGTGACAACAGGAATAGCCTTCTGTTTCCTAGGCTTCGTCGGCATAATGAGGGAGAAAAAAAGAGAGAGAGAGAGAAGTAGAACTTCAAACCATTTGGAGCAGTCACTAAGCCCTTGCCAGGGACAAGGAGACAGTATAATTGACTGACTTAACATTTCAGAGCATTGTCCAGGTAGACTGCAAATGTTGCCGAGCTTGGAGGGGGCATCGTCCAACCCTAAAGTATGAGTGTTTGTGAAACAAGGGCCAGAGACTTTCTGAAGCAGAAAATCCATCATTTCATTGCTGTTGGCAGAGGATGACCATTTCCTGGAAGACTGCAAGTTCAGAGAGCCTATAATCAGTGGTTATGAAAGAAATTCTGCTTGGAGCAGAGGAACTATACATGCCCCTCCTCATTTCTATTCTGCCTTATCCTAATTCTCCAAAAGAAAGGTTCAAGTAAGAGAGAATATTTCCCAGTTGTATCTTACATTCGAGGACTGAAGAACCTCTTGAAAAAGAGGCATCAAAGGTAACTCCTTTCTCAAAGTTGCTCAAGTCCAGAGCCTTGGAAGCCTCCTAGACTTTCTCCTCTCACATTCATCCATCAGCTACTTTTATTGAGTCTTTCCTCAATATGAATTTAGAATCCCACTATCCTCACTGCTTCCCTAATACTCTGATCAGTCTGCTTTTCTCGAATTTGGATTCCTGCAATTGTTTCCTCACTGGGATTCCCACTTCCACAGTCTCTTAGTAGAGAAGCCAGAGTAATTTTATTATAGTGGAAGAAATTCAGTTGTCATGCTTTCCTGCTTAAAACTTGCGACACCCCATTTCACTCTCAGCAGAAGCCAATATCTCTATAATGGCCTGTGGGACCCCTCTAAGTGATCTGGTTATTATTCCTCTACACTTATCTCCTACTCTCTACATTTCTCACTGGGCTTCAGCCATATTGGCTTTCTTAATGTTCTGTGAACATTCTGGATCACTCTTGTCTTAGGATCTTTGCATTGTCTGCTCCTTCCGCTTGAAATGCTCTTCCACAGGTTGTTTTCTGGACACTAGAATGTTAATTTCTTCATCTTCTTTAAGCTTCCCTTTGCAGTGAGGTCTTTCCTAATTATTTGATTCAAAATTGTACCTACACTCTGCTTACATGCTTGCCACTGCTTTTACTTGGTTCTACTTTTTCACCCCAAAGCCCTAGTCACCTTCTAGCATTCTATACAGTTAATTTGTTTATTGCATTTATTTTGTGTCTTTCCCTGGCAGAATAAAAACTCAATTAGAGCAGAGATCCTTGTCTGTTTTCATCACTATTATGTTCAAAGTGTCTAAATTACACCTTACACATATTAGGTGCTTGGTAAATGTTCAGTAAATGAATCAGTGAGAAAAGGACATGGCCTGTACACTGAATCTCTTCTACTTTAACTGTAAATGATTCTGTGATAAAAATAAGCTTGTCTGAACAAGCTTTGCTTTCTTTTCAGAAAAAAAACCTACTAGATTAGGAAAATGAGGTAACTTGTTGTATCTCTTCCCATTTAATAAGGCTCTTGCAATAAGTATTCAGCACTTATTATGTGCTTATAGAATACTGTTAATGCCCACAGAATCATGTTTTAATAATAATCCTTGGCTAGTGTGGTGGTTCACACCTGTAATTCCAGCACTTTGGGAGGCTGAGGTGGTTGGATCATGAAGTCAGGAGTTGAAGACCAGCCTGTCCAAGATGGTGAAACCCCATCTCTACTAAAAATACACACACACACACACAAAGCCAGGTGTGGTAGTGGGCACCTGTAATCCCACCTACTCTGGAGGCTGAGGCAGAGAATTGCTTGAACATGGGAGGCGGAGGTTGCAGTGAGCTGAGATCACGCTACTACAGTCTGGTGACAGAGTGAGACTCTGTCCAGCCTGGTGACAGAATGAGACTCTGTCTTAAAAAAATCGTCAAAGACAAGGATAAAACAAAAATTAGGAGTAATTTTATCACCATCATAAGAATAGCTATTTTCAGTATGTTGGGTATATATAAGGTAGTTCCAAGCAGTTGCAGCTAACGTGAATGTTCTGGTTGGTGTTGGCTAATATTTCTAATTGTAAATGAATAAACTGGATAAAATGCGTTCTAGCATTCAACTCAGTCTCATATGTTTTTTAGTGAATGAGGGTTTCTCATGCCTGAGTGGGACCTGGAACATAGTCACCCAATGTGATCAGGAGCTTTTGAGGTTCTGCTCATCTCCTGCTGATAACGCCTGATACTGGTGTATCTTCTGTTTCCTATGTACTGGTTTGAATAAGAACATATGTGTCTGGAAGAGAAGGATGAGTTGCATCTATGTTAACTGAAACTGTTGTTAAGAAAGTTCTTTTTTTCATTTACACTTTTTTTTAATGGTGCACATGTGATGTTTTTTTACATGGATAGAATGTATAATGATCAAGTCAGGGTATTTGGGGTATCCATTACCTCGAGTATCATTTCTATGTGTTGGGAACATTTCCAGTCCTGTCTTCTATTTTGAAATATACAATATGTTGTTGTTAACTATAATTACCCTACTCTATCGAACATTAGTATTCCTTCCTTCTATCTAATTGTATGTTTATATCCATTGACCAATCTCTCTTGGTAAGGAAGTTCTAAATGCATAAAAATAAGATTTTTTAAAAAACCACATGGTTGTGAAGTTTTGACCAGGCGCAGTGGGTCACACCTGTAATCCCAGTACTTTGGGAGGCAGAGGTGGGCAAATCACTTGAAGTCAGAAGTTAAAGACAAGCCTGGTCAACATGGTGAACCCCATCTCTAGTAAAAGTACAAAAATTAGCCATGTGTGGTAGCATGTGTGGCTAATCCCAGCTACTCGGGAGGCTGAAGTGGGAGAATGGCTTGAATCCAGGAGGCAGAGGTTGCAGTGAACCAAGATCATGCCACTGCATTCCAGCCTGGGTGACGGAGCGAGACTCCATTTCAAACAAAACAAAAAAAAAGCAAACCATGTGGTTGTGAAGTTTCTATTTGAACCCCGTTTTAGAGTTCCTACCAACTTCTCAGATCCCTACCTTATTGCTCTCCAGAACATGTTTCACCATCCCCTATCTACCTGTACAGAACATCTTCAGAAAACTGAAATAGAAGTAAGCAAGGAGAGGGGAATCTATGGACTGTTCTTTATGTTAATATTTGGAAAGGTGAATAAAATGAGCTTCATAATAACTGAGCTCTGACTTGAAAATATACCTCAATAAATGTGCAGATAACCACTTTGTTGGCAATCAGCAAAGCAGACGCAGTGCCCACATGTCAGAAATCAAATGCATAAGACAGGCACTGGAATCATTTCTGGGCATAGTGCAAGGTGAGGTCCCGTGGTTTATTTTTATTGCCTCTCAGTTTTTAGACAGGAGAGGGAAGAGCAAAATCCCCACGGCACAGGTTAACCATCCCACCAGGGCCTGGAAAGTTTCTTTTCTGTGCTCAACACAGTCTGTGCTCATGGATTGGATCCTGGGAAATTAATTCCATCTCTTCCCCAGCATCTTGATGATAATGGTCTTTTCATTTGAGCATTGGTTGAGTGATAGCAATGACCCAGTTTGTTGTAATATCATTGCATTACTGTACTGTGTGTTTTTATACTGCCTTAGGATATGGTAATGACTTTATTTGAACACAAGGGCTATTTTCTGAAATCTCTGCTGTGTGATTTGAGAATATTACCATGCTGTGTGTGGACTTGCCTCAAGTACTGCAGTTAAAAAAAAAAACAAAAAACAAAAAGCTTCCACTAAAATGTAATAACTCCAAAGTGGAATGATACTTTCTGAATCTGCTTCCTTTTCACTTCTGATCTTGGTGCCTTTTACTTATTAATGTGTACCTGTGAGAATTGCTCAGAGGCACTGAAAATGTAAAATGTATGGAAAGCTGACTTTTACTGAACGTAATCTCCTTTGGTGGATATGGGTCAAATGAATCCTCTTAACCTCATTTGGTCAGATTGAAAAGTCTTTCCAGTCCCCTATTCTGTATCTTAGTGGTTTGAATGGCTAATGTGGCTAAAATACACAGACTGAGATTATCTTGACACAATTTCCCTAGTCCTCAGTATATTGGCAAAGACAGTAATGATTTAAAACCCCTCAACTGCTGCATGATTAGCAATACTTATTCTGGACCTTTCCTTCTAAAGTATCCTTTCTCTTTATGGCCAGGCTCAGACTAGCAATTTGACATCTGGCTTATTAGTTGGAGGATTTGGGTTGAAGGTTTAAGTTGTTTATTGGTGACCTCTGGGTTGGAGTATCAGCATCTTCACATCTTTCAACAGAGCAATTATGCTCCCCCAGGCTCTCAGTCAATGGTAGTAGTTACACATCTTTTTTTCTTCCTTCCCCCTGTATCTCCCTGACAGTCTATGTAGTCAGAGTATAAGGAACTTTGGGAGAAATAAAAAGGAAGAAAGTTTTTTTTAGTGCATTAGGCAAATAGCACAGCAAAAGATGCAAATAGTTGCAAATAAGATTTCGGGTTCAAGTTCTGAAGCCATGGAATAGTTGCAATTTGTCTAAGAACATGTTTTTCACCATTTGTGGCTTCAGTCCAGTGGTATATTCTGTCCTGGGGGCATTAGGATTGGTTCTGGACTTCTGATTATTTTAGGTATTTCTATTCCTCCTTCCTCTTGCCTTATATTTCCTGGTTTCTGAAGTTGAAGATTTTTTTGGATGGTCTGATTCTTTGGGTCCTGCTAGGTAAAGCCTGGATACTTGTGATGTCAGCTGAGATTTGCCCAGAGGGAAGTGTAACTTTTCAGAGCAACTTGCTATGGGTAGGCCATGTGTCTTAGGAGTAGAGCCTGTGTCTAGGTGCATTTCAGTGAGGGAAGAGGAAGAGGTTACACTGGGGTGTTGGAAGTATGGTGGGCAGGTATATTGGAATTTAGGGAAGAAAAGTGGGATTTGTATTCTTATATAGTGAAAGTTAAAAGTGGAAATTATCATCCCGGGTGACTGTTCCTGCTGTAAATAGGCCCATTGGTATTTGGGCTGTTGGAGACCAGAGCAGACTTCCAAACCTGTCTCCCAAGGCTGTGTTACTCCTTTGCTCATTCACTTGTTCACGCAATTGTTTATCCATTCCATCCATTCAATTAATCCATTTATCCCAGGCTTTCACCTTGGCACTTCTGATACAGAGAAAAATGCCACAGTTTTTCCCTGGTCCCACCCTTGTATTTAGTAGGAGAGGCAGGGGCACAGATGGGTTGGGGATCACAGCATGGTATGGTGTTGTATTCAAGGAAAGCACAGTGCTGCATGGGGACACAGAAGGGTGGCATCCCACACAGCCTTGGAAATGAGGCCTTAGCTGAGTCTTAGTGGATAAGGAAAGGGAGCCTGGGAATGAAGGAAGAGAAGGGCCTTCTGGGCAGTGGGGCTGTAACCTATAGTCAAGTCAAAGATGCTTTTTCAAAACACTCTTTTTCCTCCATCTTCTGACTGACGGGAGGAGGCCTGGTGTTGCCTGGGGTAATGTTTCTTGCATGTTCACTGAACTCATCTCACAACTTGGAGTCTTTTCTTTGCTCTGGGTGATGATTTAATTCCCTGGAAAATACATGCAGCCCACTGCTCAATTGATTTCAGGGAAGACTAGATGTGTGTTCTATATGGATAGCGACTTCTCTAGGGATTCTACTTTTCTCTTTAAAGAACTCATAACAATGTATATAATGAAATCGTTGTGGTTACAAAGAATCCCTACTAGCTGATAAAAGCTTGAATAGTCTTTGGGATTTCCTTCTAAGATTTGTATTCAACCGAGAGAACTGAGGTCAGAAGATGGCAGTTTACAACGGTCATTGAAAGGGAATTGTTAAAGAAATGTTCTAGCAAACTGGAGTCATACTTACTAGCCTGGTGCTGTTCTTTGAAGTGAAGGCCCAGCTTTGATCCTTTCAGACTGCAAGACTGCACCAAAGAGATTCACAACATCCAGTGTCCTATCATTTATCTCTCTCCCAAAGTAGACCATTCTTCCTTCTGCTTAGCCACAGCTTGTCTTTTCACTTCTGGCTTTCTCAACATGCCAGAGAGGGTTAGAGGTATCACTACACCACAAACAACAGATGCTCTTTCTGAACATTGGAAAAATTGCCACAGGTAAAAGAAGGCTTTTGCAATATCACACTAAGGTATCTGAGTGCGTTTTTCTTCCTTTCTGTTAAACAGAAAAAAGAAAAATAGATGCCCGAGGGTTAAACACTGCCAACTCTCAGCAAGCCCAGGATCTCAGCTATTAGAGAGCTGTATTTCTTCTAAACCTAAAACATGTTTTCACAAGGGTTAGTAATAAACACCAAGTGACAAGAGGGGGAAGTTGGGTGAAAAGTTCCCCAATTGGGGCCTGCTCTGAAAGTTCAGAAGTTCTGATTTTCAGACAGAAATGATTACTTCCTCAGCTATCCGATATATGTTTAGGCATGAGGAAATGATCCATATCAGAGAAACTTTTTTAATGAGGTGGGGTTGCTTTATTAAGAGAAATCTTTTTAATAGCTATGCCCTGGTTGTGGTTTTAACAAGAGAATTAAATGAACAGATGAGGGAGCTTTAAGTAAATAGGGAGATTGGACCCATGACCTTGATCGTATTTTTACCAAATTCATGCAACTTAGAGGGTTTATGGTGGGAATGGTAAAGTAGGAACATTAGCAGGAAGTATACTCATTGGTATCAAACAGATCTGGATTTCAGATCTGTGTCTCCCACTTATGGCCTGTGTGGTTTAGATAAGTTACTTAACCACTCTGATTGTTCATTTTCTCTTATATAAAATGGAGATAATTAATTTCAGGATGAATATTAAAGACTAATTAATATTAAGATAAAAAGAAGGAATGTATAACAGTGTCTAGTATGATGCCTGATATTCAACAGAGAACACCTGAAATAATAGAAAAGCTGAGCCACAAGGTAAGACTTGTGGGTAAGACAAGACCTCAAGCACAGGCGAGCATCTTCACTTATGCCTAGGATGATGGAAAACTTTGTAGGACCATGCAACTGAGCTCCCTTACTTCGAAATCAGTAACAATAAACTAAAAATAACAACAGTAATGAATTGGGGTCATAGTAGGATTCTGATGCTGTTAAATGGTATGACCAGTGACCCAGCAACACAAATGCTATTCTACATCCATTCCTTTTTTTCCCTGTTCAGGTCCTGAGTACTGCCTTCTTTCAGAACTTGGGGTCTGAAGTCTTATTAGAGATATGTAGGAAGTAGAGAAGTAGGAGAACTAGCTAGTTTGTAGAAGAGGCCCTAGACTCAACTGCATCTACCATGCAGAGAGCAGGCAGAGCCAGCTCTCTGGGCAGTGTATTCACCCACCAACATGCATGCCGGGGAAGAGAGGTCACAGATCACAGAGTGATTCTCACCCATTAGGAAGCCATGACCCTGTATACCCCCTGCAGGAACTTCATCACTGGGAAACCAGGTAATTGGAGGGGACTGAGAATTTCTCCTCCCTACAATAAGAATGGTAGCTAACTTTTATTGAATCCCACCCACAGCCAGTTCTGTCTGGCTCCAAATCTTATACTCTTAACTTCCCTGCTAGAAGGCACCAAAAAGGAAAGACAGTGCAGTTTCTCAGATCTAAAAGATAAGAACATGAATCCTTTTTGAAAATTATTTTAGATTTACCGTATACCAATGCCTTCTTTTCTGCTTATTGTTTAAGCTTGTAGAGTGTCCTTAATCATACCACACTTAACCTTGAGTGTTCTTGTTCCTGCTTAAGCCTTTTAAACTTTGTCCAGCTTGATAGATAAGTTACTTTATTTTCATCTTGGAAATCCATACTGTGAAATTTGCATCAGTTATCCTTTTCTTTATTAAAAATTGGCTTATATTGCAAGGTAAGCATTGTGTTCTCAGTGTACAGAATCAATTTCATTTACATGTTAATAGAGTTAGGTCTGGGTGATGTGATAAAATCTTTTTAAGCAAACACAGGCACCCTGTTAGAATGCACCAGGGTGTCTAGTAAAATAGAATAAATCTAGCTATTTCATTAGATGCTTCTAATTTTAAAATCGCAATTCTAGAAAACTTTGCCATCCATATCCTGTCTGAGGAGACATAGGACAAAGAAGCTAGCTCCATCACAGTGAAAACATCTCTTGAACTGGGACCTCTGATTCCTTTCTGCATACCTTTAGAAGAAGCCTGATGGCTGGAAAGGTTTTATAAACAGGAAAGCCTTACCCTGATATTACTATTATTTCATTGATATTTCACTTCTATTTAGGGTATGGTTATTAATTGTTTTTATGTGCCTAGCATATTCTGGATATTTTGGAGAATTAAAAAAATTACAGGACTTGATTTTTTCTCTCAAAGATGCCATAATTTACTGGTGATATCAGGGATTCATGAAAGAAATAAGCTAGAAAATTAAAGTGCTTAATTAAATGTAGAAAATTTAAAAAAATGTGTTTTGGAGAATAAACATATCAGAGATGCAGTTCTCAACCACAGTATTATATAGTTGTGTCACAATAAGTTGTGAGATTTGTTGCAAGCAATTTTTTAGTAATAATAATTGAAGACCTAACATTTGTGAATTATTTTTCCTATGAATTAGAATGAAGTCAGTGTAATTCCTAGAAGTATTACTTGTCTGTATGCTGAAATGCCTTCCTGAAGGAGAGAAAATCAGAGAGGTTGGATCTCACAAGCAGTGATTACAGAGTGGTTTCTTGGTTAGGAGCTTGGGCCTCAGAGTCAGATATCCTGAGCTTAAATTTCAGTTCCCTCACTTCAACCTAACATTTTCTGAGACTCCCAGGTTTATTATGAAGATTCAAGGACATAAACCTTTGTAGTCATGAATACGTTGCTACATAGAAACCATCAGATAAATGTCAGCCAGTGTCTTGACTAAGTACATACAACACAGTATACATGGCTATTGTTTTAAGAGACCAGAAAGGGAAGTAAGCAGTGTTATCTAGAGTTAAGAAGGAAGGCCTGAGAGCAGGATCCATGCAGAGAATGGTACAAGTTTAGGAGTTCAGTCCCACTTCTGGCTGGGTATGCTCAGCTGCTTATTGTGCTAGCCCCTACACTGTGGCTGACTTCCTTTTTCTCCACTATTGACGAGCCTACTTAGCTTTTCTATTAGTTGTCCTTAAGGTTTGTCTATTAGTTTTCTATTAGTTGTCCTTAAGGTTTGGCTTGATCCATATGTGATCAGATTGTTTGGCTTTGGGAAGGTATGTAATGGCTTGATTCTCTTTTTCTCTCCACTTTGAAGGAGAAAACCTTGACTCTCAATTCATGCTATTGATGCAGGCAACTTTATTTATACTCAGGCACCCACTTTTGATTACATGTAAATTAAGGCGTGGGTCAATGGAAATTGAAGGGTGGGCTATTTAGAACTTTATAGTAAATGAACAGTAACTTCCAGGTTGTTGCCATGGAAAGAAGTGGCAACTTCTGGGTCATTGCCATGGCATTTGTAAAGTGTCATGGCGCTGGTGGGAGTATATTATGCTAATGAGCAATGAGGGCAGCTAGGGATCACTTTCATTTCAAGCTGGTTCTTGCTGGTCTCTTTGCTTCATCCTGTCTGGATCAGATGTTGTTTTAGTCAGCAGGGTTGTGACTGGGAAACAAGTCCTGCCAGTCTCCTTCCTCACTACTATCTATCATTCTATTTCTACATCAATGCAGGCTGGACCCACCAAGTCCAGACCCAAACCCAAATGGGTACCTTTGTGTCATCCTCCAAATCTTTTACTTGTTTTTGGTCAAACCAATTCCCATTTTCCCCAGCAACTCTTTCAAACCATCACTTCGCTTAGCCCACAACTTATACTCATTCTTTTTATTTTTAAATAAAATAATTTTATTTTAAATATTTAAAAAACACATAAAAACCAGAAAGTAATAATGAACCTCCATAAATTTACATATATTTACTAAATAATTTTGAAAATTTTGTCATCCTTGATCTAATTTTTTATTTAATGAATTATTTTAAAGTGAATCCCAGATAGCTTATTTCATACCTGCATATTTAAAAAAGCATCTCTAAAAATTACATTTCTTTTTTTTTAATTTTACTTTAGCTGCATACTAATATATACTAAATAATTTTGAAAATTTTGTCATCCTTAATCTAATTTTTTATTTAATGAA